>JAKWJD010001264.1:0-46845 GCA_027705065.1 Solanum peruvianum | reverse complement strand
TGCCTACTAGTACATGTACTTTGTATTGATTATACTTTTGTTATGTCTTTTGGCATAGTCTAGTTGCATGGTCAGTGATATTTCATCAGTGAAGACGAAGAAGACAATCTCCAACAACTTCTACTCTTCCTTCCCTGTGGTGGAAGCTATTTCATTAGTTACTATATTTTATACCCTAAGATCTTCGAAGCACTTGAACCTTTTTAGACTAGATCCCTGAGAGAGTTAAATTTATTTTACAAATTTAACTTTGGATTGTTTAAACTCTTATTTATGTACATATCTCATGAATTTTCTTTTGTCCCCAGTTTTCTTAATCTTCTGCTTGTTTTTAATTGCTTGGGGATCGAGGATCCTCCTGCTTAGGTGTTAGAGTAGGTGCGCGCATGACCTAGTGGGTTGGGTCATGAGAAAATAGTATCAGATCCCAGGTTGTCGGTTTCCAGTACAAGAGCAAATGTAAAATAGACTCTTGTGGATTAGTGCATTGACGTTCACATCTAATCTTCAGGAAGCTAAGAGGCATTCTATGAAGTCGTTCTATTTCTTCTCTCCTTCCGTGCGGGTTGTCGCTTGTGATGTGGGTTGAATCCAATTGGTATATCAAAAAAGTGAACTGGATGTCGTAGTCGCGGTTGCAGGGACACAAGCAAGGAAAATTGGAACCGAGAAGGTTCCAATTGGTATTTGGCCTTAGAGGTTGTATAAATTTATGAATGATCAGCTAATGGTCACCCATGAAACGAATTCAGTATGAATTTTGACTTTTCAGTGTGATGTAGCTTGAAACTGTCAGAATAATTATTGGTGTGTGTAGTGTGCTTGCCTAACTGTTTGAAATTATGTGAGTAATGATTGCTTGGGTTTTTGTGAACTTTTTGTCAGAGAGAGATTCATCACTTGGTTATGTGCAAAGGTCTAGAGATAAACTACAATCTGAATTGTAAATGGATTCTGGACGTGTGATACGATATACTTATTAGAGGGAATGCAACTGTTAGTTGTGCATGAACTTACTATTGATAAATATGGTACAGGAAAAGCATGATTTGTCATTGTAGGGGAAATCTTTTTTCACGAAAGTTGGGATTGGTCGGGAACCATATCAGAAAATGGGCTATTATTGCATAATAGTGGAATTTCCTATCGTGAAAGATTCCCTTGAAGTATGTCGCAACCGATTCTAAACCCTGTGATTCATAAGAAAATTCTTAGGACCTGCATGTTTGTGGTTTTAAATTAGTAGGAAAAGTTTTACTGTATATCGCTAGGTTAACCTCGAGGTGGAAAAATTCCTATCTTAGCTAACAGGGATATCTAAATGCTTAACTATGGCCCTATGAGTAAATGAATAAATTTAGAAACAGGGGAAACCCCAAGAAATATTGTCCAGAAACTAATCTCGTCATGGACGCTCCAGGGCGGGACTTCCTGAGTAGGAAATAGCAAGAAAGAATCTCAGCCCTGCCTTCCCTGTTCTTCCCTAGTTTTGTCCATGGGCTTCGAATCGTCCATATGCTAATTTCCGCAGTCCAATCAGTACTCCGCAATAGAATAGTAAGTTATAATCACCTAACATTTTATTACGACTATGAAAATAGCAAAACAAGCATCCATGTGCTTAAAAAAACTTTAAAAAAGTAGAAATATTATTTGTTACATGCCTTAGCAGGGCAAACTCAAATGAAGGACCATGAGGAGGGGGAGTTTTATCATCTGAATCTAGGTGAACTCCTCAAAGTCATCAAGGTCTAGCCTAGGAAGATCCTTCTGACGATTATGTATAGAAAATGAATTTAATGGCCTTCCACATTTGACCCATCAGGCGGTCCCTTTCTAGATTATTTTTATTCTCCTATCTCAGTTCGTGGTAGAGAATATTAACCTCGAGGGATTTGGAGGGTGAATTTGGAGTGGAGACATTAGCATAAGAGCATCACAATCTCCTTCGGAAGGCTGCCATGTCCTCCTCCACACGAGCGCCTGATAGTGGGGCTCAAACAGCGTAGGGAGGACGTTGTTGACCTCATCATCACCCTCTTCCTCGTCGTGTGCCTCATCCGCTGTTTTGAGAGTGATGGACATCTTTTTTTCTTTTTCAACTCAAGGTGGAGGCTGCCTAATCAAAAGAAGATGAAAAGAGTGATCCATATGTAAGTTCCTTATCAGTGCCAAAGAGTGGAACCCCTACCCGCTTGCACATCATTTTCACTATTCTAAGTAGAAAGAAAGTCTTCTTATTTCCTCTGTAGGATATCTTCCACTCGGACACAATCTGTTCTCCCATATTCAGCCCAATACCCTACGCAACCCAAGCCACCACTAGAGCCCGATGGAAGGTCACGTATGTGTGGTTTCACGACGGGTGGATCCTCCTAGATACTAGGTGCAACCATCTCTTGACATCCGATGACAAATGAGTACTTGTGATGCCCTCTATAGTATCCCAATAAACCTGCTCCCGACGCAAAGCCTCGTCGAGTCTGTCGTGCATCCAACCCAAATTCATCTCCCTTAGTCTGGTCTCGTACTCTAAGTTAGAGACCTCGAGAACCTAATTGAAGAATTGAGTGCTCAAAGAGATTCAAAACCTCGTACGTAGATGGTAGGGTGAGGATCATCCCAGCTGACGGTAAGGAGTAGTGCATAAAACTCTCGTAACCAGCCTCTGTCATCGACCACAACCATACTCCATCATTTGGGCATTGAAACCGGGTGCTTGCTCCGCTAAACCCACATGGTGGAAATCTTTCTGACACAAAAATTTTGTGTTCCTATGATCATGGTGTCTGTCCCGACTTGCAACATTGGGGAATCGAACAAAGGGTAAGTTTTCTTAATTTAATCTTACCACGGTTATACAATCCTCCAAAATCATAAAATGTACACATTAGAACTCCATGAAATTAGTCAATACGGGGGTAAGGAAGGAATATTTTCTATTTGAAGTGGAAATAGGCCATTATTTTACAATATCCCGCCACACCGGTTCCGCCCTACAAGATGAAGTTTGCCATAGCAAGATGAAGGCCTCCACAATAGCATGGAGTCCGCTAGAGCGGCCTTCATGTGGGTCCAACATCAGGGCATGACCATGGTGTCTTTTTCCCTAAAACTTCATTTTTAACAAAATTTTCTTGAGATTAGTGTTTCTAGAGTACCCGAATACCTAAATATGCAAAGGCCCTAGCATTCAACTCCTAATTGGTGAACAAAAGGTTTCTACCAAGAAACTATTCAAATTCACCCACCCATTATGTAATCATTTAATCTATATTATCATGAAATTTTCGCTCAAAATGTTGTGAAGACATTGTAAACATAAGGGAAATGTCTATGCAACATTTTTCTAATCAAATTACGCAACTAATACACTCAAATTACACCTCCCTAAAGAAGTATAAGCGGTCAAAATCAAGTAAAGAACCCAACTAAAAGGTTGGGATCGATCCCATGAATAAAATGATTTAGACTTAACTTCAAGATACAATTGGGTCTATTTATCAAAGGTTTTTGCAAAAACAAGTAATTAAAAGGGGGTGGTGGTGTTGTGAAACAAGCTTCTTAAACACTTCTAAGTTAACAAGTGAACAAAAGTAAAAAGTGAGTTTTTATCATGTTTTGAGACTAACTAGGGTATATGTGTACCCCATAGGTTCATAACGTCGTATCCCTAGCAATAACAATTCTTCCATAGTGTTTTGCATGTAGAGGGGTAAGTTATGTATCTCTAAATCATTGGTCTGAAATCTAGATAATTTCACCCCGTACCTTGGTCCGACTACGTGTGCATAATTTACTAACCCTTAACCTTACTTCATATTATACATCATAATAGATGTTTGTCTTAGTTATTACTTTGCACTAATCGACAGTAGCCTATTAGATAGTATCCAACTAAATTTATGTTGATAATTCTTTTCCTATTACTACCTCCTTGGTCCGACAAGTAGTAACAAGATTATTTCTAACGTTGGCCACTGTTAAAAAGACTTCTAAGCTAATGATTTATCAATAAACGCAAGAACCTATTTGAGAATTGCTTATTTGCTAGGTTTACTTTGTTAATTACCCATGGTTCCCACAATTCTAGTTGTGGATTTAGCTACCCATGCAAGCAAGATCACAATTCATAATTTTTAAGAAAGAAATCATGAACTTACTTCAACAATAAGAATACACCAAGAAAATCAACTTGAAATTGCAAGATAAATGTTCAAAACAAATCCGGAAATTGAATTATTGCCAAAGTTTGCAAAAGCAGAGCTCCAAACAACACAAGAACAATACTAAAAATTTGTAACCCCAAAAATGAGGTTTTAAACCCTATATATAGAAAACATTGTCCTGAATTAAAAGGAATTGAAATAAGAAAAATTTGTCCAAAAAACCCGGCATTGATCGACGACCCCTACTGATGGACCGTCGCGACTGCCTGCGTCAATTCAGACATAGAATATTTTTCTCTCCTTCAAATGGAACCCTCTCTGAATCAATCGATGGACCAACAACATAGTCCATCGATGCCCTCCGTCGCTCCATCCTTAGAATTTCTTCAACTTCGGGTACTGAAACTATCCATGACCATATCAATAGTTTACCAATGATGCCTCCCGTAGTTCTACACTTAATAAGATTTTCCCAAGTTTCTCCATCAGTTGAACTTCAATTGACAGTCACCACCTACGGACCGTCGATTGAATTAAAGGTCGCCGATGGCCTTCGTAGGTCGTCTTTCTGCATTATTTTCTCTGTCTTCTGCGTTTTTACTATGGACATCTTTCCTTCCAAAAAAAACATAAAAACATGTTAAAACTACTAAAAAAGGCTCTAGACACACACAACTCTTAATAAAAAAGAAATTGAAAGCACCGTGATATCACGACACATCAACACCCTCAACTTAAATTCATTTTTTGTCCTCAAGTGATACACTATGATTCAAAATCACACTTGTACTAAAGTATATTCTATTAAGATTTCGCAATCACATGGCTATCAATCCCGACTCTTTCTTTGATTTAGTGCATGCTTGTGCTCTCATGTTTGAACAAGCTAACTCATGAAGATCACATCATTGACACAAGCTCACCATGAACAAACACTTCTACTATTTTGCCTCTCACCAAGGTACCAACTTTTCGACATCGCAACTAGTGCCCTAACTTCAAAAGAAATCCTCATTTTTTGCTGATTTTAAGTTTGGGTATTGATGTACCGTGATTTCACGGTACTTTCAATGTCTTTTCATTAAGTTTAGTGTGTAACTAAAGCCTTTTTGTATTGATTTTTGATGTAGGTTTCTCTTCATTTGTAGGAAATCAGTCCAAAGGAGAACGCAGAGGATTTGAGCAGATATTGTAGAAGTGACCACCTACGGAACCCACGACGGTCCTTTGTGACTGTTACGGTCCGTAGGTGGCACCGTAGTAAAATAAAAATGGCTGCTGAAGAAAGTTGGAGAAGTCTGACCAAGTGTGGGACTACGAAAGCTCATGACGGACCGTCATAGCCATGACTATCAGTCCTACATATTCGTCGTGGTTGTCAGAGAGTAGTTCCAGTATCCAATTTCAAGAAGTTTCTAAGTGTTATGGAATAGAACCCCTCAACGGACCGTCGTGCTTGCAACGGTCCGTCATATCTGTCCGTCGAGGGTAACAGAAAGTTGATGAAGAAAGCAGCAAAAAATTATGCCAAGTACGGAATGACGGAGCCCACGATGGCACATCGTGTCCATGACGGTCCATTGCAGGGATCGTTGATTCAGTCGTGGTTTGGACAGATTTTCCTTAAATAGAGTCCTTCTTTTACTAGGTTTTATTTTATTATAAATAGTTAAAAAAACCTCATTTTTGGGGTTAGACTTTTGGATATTATTTAGTTCTCTTGTTTAAGTATTGACTCTTGATTTTTGTATTTGATCATACGTTTTCGGAATTAGTTGTTAGTGTTTTTGTGAATTATTCAAGTGAATTTATGGATTTTATTCATTCTTAGAAAAGTAAGTGCATGAATTTTTATATTATCAATATGAATTGTGTGATTATTAGCATGGGTAACTAAACTCCATAATTAGGGTTGTGGGAACCATGGGTAAGTAACAAGGTAAAATCTAGCTAAAATAACAATTCTAGAATAGTGTCTTGCATGTATTGCTAATTCTTTCTCTTAGAAGTCTTTTTAACACCAACGTTAGAACTCGCCTTATTGCTACTTGCCAGACCAAGGAGGTAGATAATAGGAAAAGAATTATCAACATAGATTTAGTGTATACTTCTAATAGGCTAGTGTCGGTTGGTACGAAGTATTAACTTAGTCAAATATTGAATATGATGCTTAGTATGTGGTAAAGATAAGATTTAGTAAATCAACACACGTAGCCGGACCAAGGTGCGGAGTTAAATTCTCTAGATGTCGGACCAAGGATTTAAAGATACTTAAATTATCACTTTGCATGCAAGATACTAGGAAATAATTGTTATAGCTAGAATTACTGAGTTAGGAGTTTGTGGGGAACACTTACACCCTAGTTACTCTCATTACTTGATTAAACTCCAATACTTGAACCTTTCAATTGTTTATTTTAATCTTGCTAATTGTTTTTATTTATCAAAAACCCCTTTAGTTATTTGTTTTTTGGAAATAATTGACTAAATAGAAGTAATAATAGAATAAATTTAAGTCTGAACCATTTTCCTCGTAGGAACGATTCCAACCTCAGTAGTTGGGTTCTTTACTTGATGCGACCGCTTTTACTTCTTTTCGAGAAATAAATTTGAGCGTATCATGTACAGGGATCTTTATTCAACACTCACACTCAAAAAAACAAGTTCATACATAGCTAGTACTCGTCGCCGTAGAATTGCCCTTATTTTCACTGCTTAAGTTCACCACATTAGAAACGTACGCTCAGGGTCAGGTGTGGTACATTTGGGTATATTTTTAGTGACTTTACGCCCTCCTTGACATTTTCTCTAAGCTTCCTACCTCTTTTCATTGCATTTTACGCCCTACTTTTCTTTGCTTCTCTTATTTTATTTGCTCCCCTTCTTTTTGCTATGACTCATATATATATTTTTTAACTTTTCCAAACTCTTTTCTTTTTTTCTTTTACTTTTCTTTTCTCTTTCACTCCCATTGATAATTTCATCTAGTCACATATTTCACTCACTTTCTCTTTTCTTTTCAGCATCCAACTCTTTTCATACCTATTTGGATTCTCACTCAAAATAGCCACCCTCAAATCATGGCTTTTCCATGAGTTGAGGTACACAATACCCGAGGTCGGGTCAGGGACAAGACGAGGTCATTTTCTGCATTAGCCACCCTCAACTTAGGCTTTTGGTGTAAGTCGAGGTGCACATGTCCAAGGAGGGACCGGGGCCAAAACATTAAACCCTGGGAAGGTGAGTTGGTGAGAAAAAATTAGGTCTATTATATGCTCAACCGATTTGGATAAAAAAGGGAGAAAGCTTACGTTTTGGTTAACTTCATTTAAGGTTATATGTTTGCTAATTTTAACAAGGGCCTATGATCCTTTCCTAGTATTCTAACACAGATTCCCTTTGCAGGACTAACCAGGCAAGTTCTAGCTAGGCACCAACTGTTGAACACTCCAAATTCCTCACACTCTCTTGACACCTCATTACACTATTAGATTGTCAGAGTTCTCAGTTTAGGTGTTAGTTGAGGGTTATGCAGTGGGCGCTTTATCTATGTCATGCTTAGATCAAACACATTCAACTTATTTTCTCCTATTCATGCAACCAATTTCTATGATGGTATATCTTTTAATTTCAGCCATCATTCTTCATCTTTCATGTTTTTATACTTTGTAAAATAAAGACATGTCGTTTCAATAGAAAATTAACCTGTCTTTTGGGGGAAAAAGAACACAGGCAAGAAAACCCCAAGAGAGGATAGTGAGTTGGGTTACTCAGACTTCACCTTAATACTCACTTTCCATTTACCCCACCCCAAAAAAAGAGCATGTCCTTGTCCCCAATGCATAAAAAACATAAGTACAGGGTGGTAGGTGAAGCAAACCTGAGGCACATAGCGTCAAGAATCTCTCAACAAGTGGTCGAGTCCGGTTTCCCAGAACCCGTAACATCACTGCTTGAGTCACCTTCAATGGTGCCCACATCAATCTCTGCACCATCAGTGGTGATCCTCTCACCAATCACCGGTATGGAACTAGACGCCCCAAAAGCCATATCTCGTGCCCTAATTTGGTGGGCCTCCTTATCTGCCTACGAAACCCTTCTAGCAGCCTTGAGGTTCATCCTTTCTTTCTTCCTCGTACGAGCATCATCTCCTGCATCTGTAGTGCAGCTACAACAATGCCTCTTGACATGAATATGTGGATCAGGTTGCGGCTTAGTAGAAGGCTTGAACAAAGAGTCAAGCACTGTATCCTCTGCTAGCTCGATAAGCAGACTCTCCGGCTATGTCCCCCTATCAATAGAATGACATCCATATCTTCTCGTTAATTGGACAGCGCATCCTGAAGGGTAGTAAGGTCTATGGTAGGGGCTGGTCGTGCTAGCACCTGCAGGTCAAATGAATCAAGGCGCTGGTGAACCGCCTGAATCTTTTGCTTAGTCTGCTAGGCCACCCTCTTCACTATTCGATCCTCAGCCTCAGAAATGGATTTATGCATCCAAGGTTGTATGTGACGAAGAAGGGTGACCATTTGGGCCTCTAATTTATGGACCCGTGCTAGAGGGACCAGTGCTGCATATATGGGCGTGGACTGGGATAAGTTGGGGGCTCTGTAATAGTAAGGTCCATATTTGACCGAAAAAAATAGGCTGACCCGGAAGCAGAAGCAGATTCAGAGACTAATGCTCCTTCGATCTAAGGATCGCCCCGGAAGGTGATATGGTCAGTGTGCGCTCCTCATCTAACAGGGAGGTAGTGAATACATCGCGAACAACCTTCTGAGAGGTACCACTAGTGACTCTTGCATCTGGTATGGGGGTGGTGTCACCCGGGGGAACGTATTATGGATCTTGCTTATTGTCAGACTTAGCAACCATCCGACGAGATGAGGCCATAGACTTATATTTGCCCCTTGAGTAGACGATATCCTGTTTAGGAGCCATACCTGTAGAGCAGCTTTTATTCTCACTTCAACAATACTACACACTTGATACAATCAGAGCGAAGAAAAAAGAATTTCACAACACAACTTAGTTCTCCAACTTCAGGTCGACGTGCACTATCGACGGTCCGTCGATAAGGTGCATCGTTGTACACTTAGAATTATTTAACTTAATAAAAAATCTTAGACCTCTATAATCAAAATGAGGGACGTGCAGAACGGCCCGTCAATGAATCGACGGACAGTAATCAACTTCCGTCATCTAACACTTAGAATAATTTTTAAGATTTGTGAAAACATGTTCTTTGAATGAAAGGACGAATGTGCAAAAATCGACGGACCATAGTTCACTTTCGTCATTTTAGACTTCAATAATTAAAGTGCGGATCCAATCGTCGGACCCCATCGACGGCCTGTTGATGGGGTCTCATACTTTTGGCCAGAGATAGACTTCACGACTTTTTTCAAGATCAACTTTTTGGACAATTTCTGGACCCACTCAAGTGTAGACAAGCATTATAACACCGACAAAAATGTTTTAGTCATTCTTAGAGTTTCGATTACACATAATTTGTATTCTAATTCATCCAAACTATGAACCTTAAGTCGGTATTCTAAAACTACAGAGAAAGTCACATTATAGGCAGACTAATAAGAAATACAACCACATTCTTTCATTCCGAGGGACGTAATACACGAGTTATTAGCATAGAATATCAATTAAATTTGTCCCTTCGTAAAGACCCCCAATCGAACTTTCATAAACAACTATGAACAATAATTTAAAGTGTAAAGGAAATCAAAATAACTTCCATTACTAGTGGCGTGGTTGTGATATGAACTTTGAACAGTAGCCTACGCACCCGAACTTTGATCACCGACCGAAGAACAATGGAGAAACAAGAGAATTTGGTAAGAGAGAGTTTGGGAAATTTTAGGAATTTGGAATTTGGAGTGATATGGAAGATAAGTGTGTAATGGTTGGTGATAAAGGAAGGAAATAATGGAAGAAAAAAAGTTTAGGTAGGGAATTTTAAAAGAATTTGAAGGTGGGAATTAATATAAACGGTTATGTTATTTAATATTACCGGCCGAGTCAGGTCGGGTCGACCTACGAAACCCCGTCAATGGTCCGTTGATTGGGAACGTCATTTATATCTACACTTAGAAAATTTAGGGGACATACTTGGGAAGTACGACACCATCGACGGTCCGTCGATTGAACGACGGCCCGTTGATGGCGTCCGTAGACCTGTGCACCAGACTATTTTTCAGAAGATTTTTTGTTTTGGTCCCTGCACATGTAACACCCATTAGGCTATTCTTTTGTGTTTTTCTAGACACTTTGAGACACGGACCCTACACTACTCTCTAGACAACACTATATTAAGGAAAGAATTAAATGATATTAAAAACGAACGAAATACGAAAATACGACTATTCCTATAAAGAAAACAAAACCTATCGTTGCCTAGAGGATACACCTTGGGTTGCCTCCAAAGAAGCGCTTGATTTAACATCGCTGCACAACGCAGTCTCCTTGATTACTCAGACTTCATCAAGGTGATAGGCCTCAACAATTCATGGACAATATCCGCATTCCCTAAGGGGATCTTAATCCTTTGCCCGTTGACTATGAACTTTGCACCCTCCTTATTTTCCAACTCAACCGCTCCGTGTGAAAACACTTTGGTGATGAGGAATGGCCCTGTCCACTTGGACTTGAGTTTTCCCGAAAACAAGCGTAGCCTAGAGTTGAATAGAAGCACCAAATTACCAACCACAAATTCTTGCTTTTCAATACTTTGGTCGTGGTACTTATTCATCTTCTCTTTGTAGATGGATAAACTTTCATAGGCTTTGAGGCAAAACTAATCAAGATCATTCGACCCATTTAGTCTTTGTTCCGCTGCTTCATTCCAATCCATCTTCAGTTTCTTCATTGCCCACATGTCTTTGTGCTATAACTCGACCGGCAAGTGATAGGCCTTTCCTTATACAAGTTGTTATGGAGACATACATATGGGAGTCTTGTATGCAATCCGATAGGCCCAAAGAGCATCATCAAGCCTCCTTGACCAATCCGTCGATTACCATTCACCGTTTTTGCTAGAATTTGCTTGATTTGTCAGTTGGACACCTCAACTAGCTCGCTAGTCTGTGAATGATAAGCAGTAGCCACATTATGGCGAACCCCATATTTCTACAATAGCCCTTTTAACAACTCGTTACAAAAGTGAGAGCCACTATCACTTATAATGGTCCTAGGTGTGCCAAATCTAGAGAAGATATTTTTTTTAAGAACGCATTGACACTCTTTCCTTCAATGTTAGGAAGCGCTATTGCTTCCACCCATTTTGAAACATAGTTGACTACCACAAGTATATACTTCATCCCGTGAGAACTCACAAACGGGCCCATAAAATCAATGCCTCATACATCAAACAACTCAATCACGAAAATAGGGTTTAAAGGGAGCTCTTGCATATTCTAGATTCTTCCATATCGTTTGCACCAATCACATGATTTGGCATACTCGTGAGCATCTTGGTGAATGGTTGGCCAATATTTCCTATGCTGCAAAATCTAATGCGCAGTTCGAATAGCATTATGGCGCCCACCCAAAGGCGAGGAGTGACATGCCTCCAAAACACTCAACATCTCACCTTTCGGTACAAAATGACGAATAATCCCATCGGCACAACTCCATTATAAGTAAGGCTCATCCCAAAAGAACTTTTTAACATCATACATGAACTTCTTACTCTAATGGAAAGACAAGTCCGATGAAACTATTTTACTTTCTAGATAATTCGCAAAATCTGTGAACTATGGAATCAAATCTTGATAAGCAGACAATACATGTTCATACGGGAATGCATCATCAATTTCAACCTTATGTCCCACTTCATGTATATCTTCATCCTCTAACCTAGACAAGTGATCGGAAACTTGATTCTCAGTCCCCTTTCTGTCGTTTATCTGGAAGTCAAACTCTTGCAGTAATAGCACCCATCTAATCAACCTTGGCTTCGCATCCTTCTTCTCCATCAAGTACCTCAACGCGGAGTGGTATGTATGTACAATGACCCTCGTGCTAAGCAAATAGGTGCGAAATTTTTCGTAAGCAAACACCACCACAAGAAGCTCTTATTCGATTATCGTGTAGTTTTTTTGAGCTTCGTTCAGGGACTTACTTGTATAGTAAATGGGGTGAAGAATTTTATCCCTTCTCTGTCCCAATATCACACCAAGTGCGACCCAATTAGCAATACACATCACCTCAAATGGTTTACTTCAATCTAGGGAAATAATAATGAGCGCGAACACCAACTTTTCCTTCAACTCTCCAAACGCTTTCAGGAAGGATTCATCGAAATAGAACTTACATTCCTTCTCAAGTAGTTTTCACCAAGGATGTCCAATTTTCGAAAAATCTTGGATAAACATCCGGTAAAAATCCGTATGTCTAAGAAAATTTCTGGCACCTTTAGAGAGATGGATGGAGGAAGCCTATCCATAACTTCGACTTTAGCTCGATCAACCTCTATCCCATTCTACGAGATTTTATGGCCCAACACTGTTTTGTACGTTTTGAGAAAAATATTATTTTTATAAGTTTTTGACTTTTAGAATCACCACTTAATTTTTAAGAAAAATCAAGAAAACTATTGTTTCAAAAGAGTTAAACAGAAAAATCATTTTGAAAACTTTAAAGTGATTCAGGGATTCTTATTAACATCTTAGGAAGTCTTAAAATCACCTAAGACGTTTGCTAACTCGCAATTATCCCACAACTAATCTATTTGGCTAAATAATCTAACTTAATAAAAATTGCTTAAAATTCCTTTGAAAATTAGCTTATTGTCTAAGTAAGAATTATTTGTAGTTGTTTACAAAAAAGGAAATATTTAGTTTTACTATTTAAATAAGAATTGGTCTGAAATTTTATTTGTTATTTTAGAATCTGTTTGAAATTAACTTTAAATCGATGAAACATTTACTGCGTTTGCGGGGATCTGGATTCTTTAACTTTAAAACTATCGACAAATAAAAGCAGATAAGTAAACAAAAAATAAGAGAGGGGGAGAGAGAGAAAAGTAAAGAGTGTTGGGTCCAAATCCGGGTTTTCTGTACGCCTTGACCAATATTTGGACTGATTTCATTATGAGACTTAAGCCCATTCGATTGTATCTGTCCTAAACTAATAAGGTAAAGATAATACAAAAAGGTCTTAGACCCAAAAAATATCAAAATACAATATATAAACAAATTAGACGCTTGGCCCAACTTCTCCAACTTCTTGGCCTATTTCAAATTTTTAGCACTCCAAGACCTGCTGGTCGATCTTTATGGCAGATCGATTAGGATGAAAATAGTTTTGGGGCCCTCGTGGCCCCTTTGGAAATGCAAGATAGAGTCTAAGACGACTCAGACGAATTTCACATGCAATGAAATGAAAAGAAATTATCACATGAAATGATAAAGCAAATAAGACATGTTTTAAACAAAACACAGATCAATTGAAATGAGAAAATCAACTAACAAGAAACAAGGAAAACTATAAAGAAGTCAAGAAAAAACAAATAAGTAACCAACCCAACTATTAAATCTAAAAGCAACAAGTGACTTTAAAAAATATAACGAATAAAACAACAACAAAATAAATAAATAGCCAAAGGGAGCTAAATTAAATTAGTAGATGACGAGAACTAACAAAATAGTCCTAAAATACTAAAAAAAACATGTATACATACTTATGAATCTAATTTATCGTGCTAAGGCCAAGAAGTTGTATTTATTTTTATTTCATTATTTTTTAAAAAAAATAAAAGAACATCAGTCAGCCAAATCATTATTTAAGAAATCATGGTCACGACTAAACACGGCAATGTTTGACATTTCGAGGACTAAACCTGCTATGCTAAAACTCATGTCACATTGTTGGGTTCAAGTCAAAAAAAGAATAAAATTTGAATGTTTGACGTTCTGGACAGCAGCCTACTACAGGATTTTATCTTCCTATTTAGATAGGACACGATAAAGAAGACAAGGTAAAATTTCTCAAGACGACTACCGATATCGAACCTATAAACTAACACATAAGCAGAAAAGAAATCTTTGAAATAAAGGCAAAGAGATACTAAAATTTCAACCACCAGTTCATGAAAAGCAAGATCGAGCAGACCATTAGTTGTTGTAATCAAGCTTGAAAATGCAATGTGGAGTTAGGCTAAGGCGTCAAAGAAACTATGTATCATTGGACTAATACTTGAACAATTTTTTTTCCGCATAAACAATACAGTAAACAAGATAAACAATGCATGCCACTTATTTGCAGAAAATTTAACATGAATAAGAGAAGGAAATTTGACATTTTTTACAACTTCGAGTGAAAAGGGAAACATGCTTGAGTAGTGAAACGCTATGGTTAAATCGATTTAAACCTTTAGACAAAATACGCGAGTATATTTCTTGACCCCTCTATTTAGAACTGAAACAACATGTCTACTAATTAGAGAGGAAACAATTTTATCTGGGTATCTTAACGGATTCGATATTGAAGCTTAACATTAACCAAACTTATTTGATCATAAATGTAATCAAGATAAGAACCATGAAACTAATGGAGAGAACTCACTTTAACAAAAGGATAACAACTTATGCTGCAAGACTCGGCTCTATGGCGTCTAATAAAACATAATATGACAAAACATGCATTTCCATAAGTAATTATCAGGCAACTGAGAAGTGACATAAACAGTTTAACAATATAGTTTTCAGAAGAGACATATTGTAGTCTAAAAGACGAGCAACATACCAATTAAGTGCTGGAAACAAAAACCTATCTCACCAAATCAAACACGGAACTACAGATAGTGAATTAGAGAAATAGGGTTCATGAAGATTAAGAAAAGATTTTTTTCACTCATGCGAGACCGACTTTTGAGAGATGCTGAAGAGAAATCTCAAGATAAACTATTTCACATTGAAACAGGACCCTCGACTGGAAGAAATAAAGCACACAAAGGCATACACGAAAGTTGTATATCATGTACTAAGACGAGCTTAAAGTCAGCGAGTGCAAGAGAGAAGAGGAAGTTGAAAGAACGGATGATGTAAGTAAGTAAGAGTAGTCTTCTACTAAATTTAAATCATATTATAAGACAAAACAATGAGAAAACATCAGAACCAATGACTATAAAAAACTAGATGATCCTTTTATATTAAGCTATTATCGGAATAAGAAAATGAACCATGAAGGTTTCATAGTCGAGGAAGAGTGAGATATATACGCTAACAACTGACACTAAATTACTCCAAAACAAAATGTATACAAAAGTAACACATGTAGAAATAAAGGACATTACTAGCTAATACTCATTTACCCAAATACTAACTTTGGAGACTGAAACAAAGCTAACACCTAAGTACAATACATACGCAGCAAGGAACAACAATGGTTTGAACCGTACCCTCCAAACATTTAAAACGAGCACTCCCGAATCATGCTAACATGTAAAAGACTCAATCTGCAAGAAAAAGAGCACAACCATAACTAAAAAAACCGCAAACAAAAGATAAGGTTTAGAGTGCATTGAACTTTCCCGGAAACAAAAACACCAACCATCTCGGAAAATAAGACAAAGGGAATAGTATCATACCAAACACTTCAGACGAAGTCGCTTTTAAATTCCACAAAGAGCTACGTACTCAGTCAACACTAATAAAAGCAACAAAGGGATAATGAATTGTTTACCTTGTTTGGGGCAGTGACCTTAGACGAGAAACGAGTGAGAGACGACCTTATTACTGCTACAATGAAACTTCGATGAGTTTTCATGATTGGAGAATGAAAAGAAACATAAAACTTTAGGCCCCCGGTCACTGTAGTATCTCCTTTTTTTGTTCTGTATGTTTCTATGTATATATATTTCTTATGACCTTTCTTACTTTATTTCTTTTTCCCCTCTGATGTGTCATTTTCTTCTTCTTTATTTTTTTCAACTCTCTGTATTTACCCCCTTGTCTCCAACCTCAACAAATGAAAAAGATGGGTATATTTATACAGGGAAGATTGGGATTAAAAAGGGGGAAACGGAAGGGAGAAAATTGGGTGTTTTCAAATTTTGAAATTCTCCCCCCAAAGATAATGTTGCCAAACAACTTGAATTTGTACTTAATTGTACAATCTCTCAACACTACATCAAAAAAAGTCGTAGGATTATGAGGTAACGACGATCTTGCAAGGAGATGCCTACACCTAAAAAATCGTGTACGGAGAGGACAGGACGATGCGCAAGAGAGGAAGAAAAATGACAAGGTCGAGTTGGGCTTGTGATTTGGACTTGGGTCGCAATTTTCCTGTTCGGTGGAATTTCTTTTTGTCTGGATTTGCTGGACGCTATTGAAAAGAAGAAAGGAACACATGGGTCATTCGTTTTTTTTTTCTGTTGATGCACGTGTTGGGTTTAATTTTAGTAGGCTGATGATGATGTTAGTGGTCTGACTGAATTGGGCTGGCAATTGAGGTAAAGTGGGTCAGCAATGAGAATGGAAAGAATGCCCAATACTTTAGTTTGTTAAAATTGAATACGAAAGAATTGGATTTAAACTTGGGCCAAATGTAGCCAAACTTAGCTAAACACGACAAATTCGAATTAATGCAACTAACTAAAAACTTTCTTAATTTTCTAACAAAATAAAATAATTAACTTAATTACAAATTAATAAATTAAAAATATAAACTATTATATAACTAGACTAATTGGAGAAATTTTAACTAAAACTAAAATCTTTTTGACAGTTTTCAAATATTCGTAAAATACACTAATTATAGACATATTATATAAAGCTTATCTATATGTTATTTAAAAGTTATAAACAGGTGCAAAACTATTTGAACTGACTTGCAAATCAATTATTTTTTTAAATTTTATAAAGTCAATTATTTAAAACGTTTGAAATTAAGAAACTCCATGATTAATTTATTGTGGAGGGTCAAAATTGGATGTCAACAAACACTATACCTTATTTCACCATAAAGTGATATTTTTTCCATTTAAGCACTAGATTACAATCCTCACACCTTTTGATCACCTCACGAAAATTGCTTAAACACTGATTAAAAGAGTCTCCAACCACATAGAAGTCATCCATGAACATCTCAATAGTGTCTTCCACCATATTTGAGAATATTGAAAATGTCTTGTGCATTACACAACACAAGCATCATCCTTTTGAATGTGAATGTCCCATAAGGGCAAGTAAAAGTTGTGTTAACTTGATCCCCAAGGGAAATAGAGATTTGATTGTATCCAAATAACTATAAAGAAAATAATACCACCCTTTTCCTATGAGTCTATCTAAAATTTGATCCATAAAGGGCATGAGGAAATGGTCCTTCTCAGTCCATGCATTCAACTTCTGGTAATCCATACAAACTGTCCATCCGGTCACTGGCCACATTAGAACTAGCTTGTTCCTCTCATTAGGCACCACTGTCATCCCACCCTTTTTAGGCACGCACTAAACAGGGCACACCCAACTATTGTCTGCAATAGGATAAATGACTCCGGCATCCACCACTTGATGATCTCCTTTTTCACTACCTCTTGCATAAGTGGATTCAAATTTTTTTTATGCTCAATACTATGCTTGTGGTCGAGCATGAGTTTATTTTTTGCAAACAAATACAGAGGAGAATCCCAATAATGTCCGCAATAGTCCAATTAATGGCTCGTTTGAATCTTCACCAAACACTCTACTTGTTGCCAATTCAAATCCACTGCAATTGTCACTTGCAAAGTGACATCTTTACCCAATAACACATATCTCAGATGAGGTGGTAGAACCGTAAGTTCTAATTTTGGAGCCTCCTTAATAGATGGTTTCGCGGGTGGAGACTCGTGATGTTTCATATCTAACTCCAATTTCTTTGGTTTTGAACGATATCCATTTCGTTCGGTTGCAGCCACTAGGGACCCATAATATTCAATACCATCACTCTCAAAATTCATAATAACTGCCGCTAGTGCCTCGATGCCTAGTCGCTCTTCAGTTTGTACCTCAGATATACTCTCAACTCTGTAGGATATAGCAGATACCGTTTGGAGCTCACCACTCTGCTTCATGGACCTACATATGTTGAATGTTGCTTCTTTATTGTTCAACCTAAACAATGCACGCCATGTGGCAAGGAATGACCTCCCTAGAATAATGGGAACCTCAAAATCAACTTCACAGTCAAGAATCACAAAATTGGCCAGAAATATAAATGACTCCACTTTTACATGCACATCATGGAGTATACCAATAGGTCTCTTCAATGTTCGATCAGTTATCATTAACCGCATCGTAGTAGGTTTGGGTCACCTAATCCTAACTTCTTATAAATGGAAAGACGCATAAGGTTTATGCTTGCACTAAGATCACATAGTTGTTTAGCAAAGTGTAGCAATCCTATTGTACATGGAATGGTGAAAGCGCCAGGGTCTTCCTTTTTCTGCATAAGAGACCTTGTAGCAATAGCACTATAAGGTTGCATTCTGTCATCATCCTCAAACCTCACCGATCTCTTTGTTATCACCATATCTTCACAAACTTAGCATAATCGGGCATTTGTTCCAAAGATTTTATCAAAGGGACATTGATGGAAATATGTTTCAACATAGTGATAAATCGTTGGTATTTACCATCCTCATTCTTCTTCACTAATCTCTGAGAGAATGGTGGTGGAGGTCTAGGAATAGGGACAAATTTCTGATACACCTCTGCTTCTATCACCGTGTTGTGCACCAACTCTCCACTAGTTTCTACAACCTCTTTGTCTTTCTCATATCATCTTCTACCACATGCGGCATAGGTGGATCAATGGTTTTCTTACCCCCTCTAGTAGTGAACGCCACACAATGCCTATCGTTTTAAGATTTTGGATGGTGTTTCTAGGAAGAGTGCCAATTTGGCGTGGATTCACAGTAGTAGACAATTGAGCAATCTGTAACTCAAGATGCTTAATTTAAATTATATGTGCCTCTACCTTTTGCGAAATATTAGATAAATCACCTCTCATCTCCTTGGCATGCTCATCACTAGTATCAAATCTCCTCATGATCTTTTATATCATATCTTCAACTCGTTCCATACTACCTCCACCGTCCCAAGGAGCAACTTCCCAATTTTGTGGGGGAATATAGGGCCCACTCCGGTCATTCCTATTACCATAGTTACCCCAGTTGAAGTTGTTGTTGCGGTTGTAGTTCCCATCTCAAACATATTGACCCTCTCGATTGTAGTTACCATAGTTCCAACCTTGATTTCCTTGACCTTGGCACCAATTCTCCTGATTCGATCCTTGGGCGTTTGGTTGGAAACCCTCCATCTTCTCATCTACCGGTGGTGGTGGTTTAGTTAAGTAGTTCACCGCATTTACCTTTTCTGCACCTCCCCTCACATGTTTCAAAACCAACCATAGCTTAGTTCTTATCTGTGCCAACTCTTCACGCATCTCATATATTGTTAGGTTATTTGTAGCTTGTACTGCAAATGTGTTTCTCCCAATGTCCGACTTTCTAGTGCTCCAAGACTTGTTGTTGCAAGATATCATCTCCAACTTCTCTGTGATCTCTATATATGTGCACTCTCCATAGGAACCCGCTGCAATAGTGTCGAGTATTGTTTTATTGTTATCGGTTGGACCCCGATAGAAATACTCTTTTGACGACTCATCATCAATGCATTGATTTGGGACGCCTCTCACAACTGCAGTACATATGTCCGAAGATCTACTCACACCCTCCTTAGTTAGTTCCACAAAGTTGTTCAATTTATCTTTGTGGTTGAGATTCTTGGACATTGGGTAATACCTTGCAAAGAACGCATCTCTTAACTGATCTTAAGTATAAAAGGAGTTGTAGGGAAGCTCAATAAACCATATGGCGGCATCTTCTATCAGTGATAGAGGAAACACTCGAAACCCAATGACATTCATATCCAAGTCTGGCCTACCTAAACAGGTCTCACGCACAGACCTCAATTTGTCTATGTGAGCATGAGGGTCCTCTAATGGCAGTCCTAGGAATAAAACCCTCGCAGTGAGCATCTGCATCAAGCTACTCGTCACCAAAATGTGTGCTCGGGTGGCAAAGAGAGTAGGACAAGAGGTCCATCAAAATCAACAATATTAATGTTTCCCCTATAGTAATCCTGAGGTCTTGGTGTTGGGGGCTTCATCCTCAAATCATTATCCAATTGATTATAAACATGAACTTGATTGTGTGCCTCAACTGGTAATAGAGGTTGACAAATTGCCCCATCACCTAAATTGATTGGGATCTGTTGATTTTCAATTCTTCGCAATGTACGATTAAGTCAAGGATCGAACGGATGAGTGGTTCTCGTCGTCTTTTTGTAGTTGGCATTCACTAAACATAGACCTGAAAGAGACAAAAAGAAACAGAAAAAGTAAAATCAGGAAATTGTTGACTAAATATCAATAATGTATTTAAAGTTAATCTAAATTCCAGATTCCCCGGCAAAGGTGCCAAAATTTGTTATGCTCAAATGACACCTCCCTAAAGAAGTATAAGCTTTCGTAATGAAGTAAAGAACTCACTAGTAGGTTGGGTCGATCCCACAAGAAAAATGGATTAGACTTAAATTCAATATACAATTATGTCTATTTAGCCAAGGTTTTTTTGGAAAACAAGTAATTAAAGGGGGGGGTTATTTGTGAAACAAGTTTCTTAAACACTTCTAAGTTAACAAGTGAACGAAAGGAAAAAGTGTGTTTTTATCAAGTTGTGAGACTAACTAGGGTATATGTGTTTCCTATATGTTATAATGTCATATCCCTAGCAATAGAAATTCTTCCCTAGTGTTTTGCATGTAAAGTGATTATGTTCTGTATATCTAAATCCTTAGTCTGGCATCTAGAGAATTTCACCCCGTACCTTGGTCCGGCTACGTGTGTATAATTTACTAACCCATACTCTTACTTAATATTACACATCATAATCGATGTATGACTTAGTTATTACTTTGCACCAATCGACACTAGCCTATTAGATAGTATCCCACTCTGTATTGACATTCTTTTCCTTTTTACAATCTCCTTGGTCCTACAAGTAGCATTAAGACGAGTTCTAGCGTTGGTCACCGTTAAAAAGACTTGTAAGAGAAAGAATTATCAATACATGCAAGAACCTATTTGATAAATTGGTCATTTGCTAGGCTTTCTTTGTTAATTACCCATTGTTCCCACAACCCTATTGTGGGTTTAGTTACCCCTGCAAGCAAGATCACAATTCATAATTTTTAAGAAAGAAATCATGAACTTACTTCAACAATAAGAATAAACCCAGAAAATCAAATTGAAATTACAAGATAAATCTTCAAACCAAATCCGAAAATTGAATTATTGCCAAAGTTTAAAAAGCCAATCTCCAAATATAACAAGAAGAATACTAACAATGTTTTACCCCAAAAACGAGGCTTTAAACCCTATTAATAGAAACCATTGTCCTAAATTAAAAGGAATTGAAATAAGGAATTTTTTTCCAAATAACGCGGCATTGATCGAAAACCCCTACTGACGGTATCCGTAAATCTAGACTTTGAATATTTTTCTCTCCTTAAAATGACACCCTCTCTAAATCAATCTACGGACCAACAACATGGTCCTTCGATGCCTTCCATCTCTCCATCTTTAAAATTTCTCCAAATTCGGGTACTGGAACTATCTCTGATAAAAATCAATGGTTTTCCAGTCTGATCTATTTATCATCCCTTTCGTAGTTCCACACTTGGTCATATTTCCCCAATCTTTTCCAACAGTTTGAACAGCAATCTATGATATCACCACCACACGAACCGTCGATTGCCTTCGTAGTTCGTCTTTCTGCACTATTTTCCAGCTGCCTTCTGCATTTTTATTCTGCACATATTTCCTGCAAAACAAACATAAAAATATGTTAGAACTAATACAAAAGGGCTCTAGACACACACAAATCTTATGCAAAAAACATTGAAAGCAGCGTGAAACCACAGTACATCAGCAACCCATGTGAATTTTAAAAACTACCCCAAGCCCATTCTGCCCAACCGAATGTTTTCATTCTACTGTTGTTAAGCAAAAATTAATGCAACTAGAGTAGGGATGTAAATGTTCAAAGTGAAGCAACTGGGAGAATTTTTTGAGTTTTGGGGTAGATATAGGAGGAAATTATGAAACCATTCCCCTTTCCCCTTTATAAATTGATTTTGATCTCCCACCACGCGGAAGGTCCTGCCTCAACGATAATCATGCCGCTCTAGAGGGGTCTAGCCAAGCAAATAGGAACATCTCTACTCCTTTGCGTGTTGCCTCGTTTCCCTATTTTTCCCCTATGTATGATTCTTTCTTTCCTAAACGTTGGAAGCATTATCTTTCATTGTTCCATGATGGGCTGATCCATTCATTTTGAAGTATTCTTGATTGGATCATTGTACTCATCCATCTGTCTTTTCGAGACGAAAAAGGAGTAAATTAGTACATATATTGTAACGAACCAAATCGTCATTATTTATGAAGGGGAAACCATTGTGAGTAACTAGGGCCTAGTGTTCCACCAGAGTGGAGTGGTGCCGCTACAGTGGTGCCCCAGCAGATAAGAGCGCCAGAGTAGGATGGTTAGGGGCAGAACTTAAGGAAGCGAAGTCTTATTTTCTTTTTTTCCTTAAGTGCCAAAAAGAGGTAAGGATCACCCCAATTAAAATCCACTTTCTTGTTGTCTGAAAGTCAGGATTACTGCTACCATCCCTCTACAATTTCTTGGCGCCAGCTAGGCTAGGTTTTCTTACTTGAGTAGTCATACATTCATGCTCATTAGGTAATATATTTCATGCATGGAAAAAGTGAGTTGTGTTGACCTTACGAGGGGTTTAGCCTTCGGGTAAAATTCATATTATGGCCTTCCGACACATATAATGGATTAAGTGTAACGTTCTCACACATATATTTGATCGGTTGTCACATTCCAACACACTAACATTTAGGTTGTGGGTTCCACGAGAGAACCATTTGTGACTAATTGTTCTTGATATGGGGGAATTTTATATTGCTTCTAAAATTATAATTGAATTATATTCCCTATATATGTGTGTTTATGATGTTGTAATTACATATAATACCTCGTTTACTATAATTAACTTTGAATTATCATGCCCAATATTTATGTATGTTGTTTAGTAAGTGGAGATCGAGGGTCCCACTGTCACTAACGACTATCATTAGAGAGGCTGCATGCGTTCTTTAATAATGACAAGTGGGGTAGTGTTCATGGTCCAAAATGAGTTAGGCTTTACCTTGGAAAGGGGATTCGTATTAGAAATGGTTAGTGAGTCTCGATAAAGTATATTATGTGGTCAAGGGCAAAATGGTGATGCAGAAAAAGCTAGGGCATGTCTAAAGTGGTTGGTTGGTTAGTAGTGGTTGTATTAGGGAGCTCCGCTATGAGATAGAATGGTTAAGCTAGGATTCAAGAACGGAGCGAGCATGGTGATAGAGTAGACAATTAGAGTCAAGTGTACTAGTATTTTTAAGGTGTACGGGAGTGGTAAAGGTAGAGGGAGAAAGCTTGAGAGGTGTACTTTCTTATTGCATGTTTCTTGTTGGTTAATTTCTTTATATTATGCAATGCGCAACAGGTTGGTTGATGATACTCACCAGTACGTATGGTTTGTACTGATACTACTCTTGTTATGCATTTTGGCATAGTATGGCTTCAGGGTCAATTATGTTTCATAGGTGAAAACTAAGACAATCTACAACAACTTCTACTCTTTCTTTCCTGTGGTGGAAGCAGTGTCAATAGTTACTGTATTTTATACCCTGAGATCTTAGAAGCTCTTGTACCTGATAAGAATATATCCTTGGGGGCGTTAAATTTATTTTACAAATTTAACTTTGTATTGTTTAAACTCTTATTTGTGTAAATATCTCATGAATTTCCTTTTATATATATTTTTCTTAATCTTTCGTATGTTTTAAATTGCTAGGGGATCAAGGTTCCTCCTACTTAAATTTTAGAGTAGGTGCCCACACGGCCCACTGGGTTGGGTCGTGACAATTTACAGTAGAAATAACCTTATTCACGCTCTTATTCAATTGCGGCTAATATTTCCAAAAGAAAGTACATATTGTGTATTTATTGTTTAAGTAACTAATGTTGAATTTAGTCTCACTGTCAACAAGAGCAACAATGTTTCAAAGATTTTAGTAGTCGATTAGTCGATTTATTGAGACAATGATTGTGTTCCCTATGACCTTTAATTCATTTTAAAAATCTATACAAGCAACTATCCATTGTTAATATTACTTGTTCCTAAATGTTTAGATACATGTAAACGCTTATCAACCCTATTAGACGAATATCACTCTTTTCCTCTCGGTCTTATAGTGTTTTGATGTTTATCCTTGCATACTTATTAAGTAGACTTTCTTCTCTTGAGCACACTTCTTCATAACAAGTTAATGGAATATGACTCTAACTTTTTCATAGTTATCACTTTTCTCTAAAACAAGTAATAAATGCATGCATATTCTAATGTGCGCACTCATTAGAACGAAATAATGATGAAAGTAGAATCAATCAGTGCAACTAACAATGAAAACATTAATTGTATTATGAATTCATAGTAATGGTTTAGTCATTGTTCCCACAACTAGTAATGTGGTATTTAGCGCTCATTATTTCAAGAAACAATGTAGAATTTAGTATTGAAATGAACACTAAGTCACGATGATTGCCTTCTAAGTAATTAAAAATAGTTTATGAACATAAATCCTACTAAAAGTAGGACTACAATGTCACAACACTTTTTGGGCAGACTGACGAGTCATCTTAGGGTAGAATGCTCATCAAGACCTCCATGAACCCACACTTAGACAATGTGGAATTTCCTTCTTGATCAAGTAAACGATCGATCTTAAGTAGCACGACCCATCTAGCTCTTTGTGGAGTTGTGCCTTCACATGGGTGGCCACTGGATTTCTTTTCTTCATTTCATGAGCAATGCATGGTTCGTCACTTATTAAAATTTTAAGGACACTTCATCCAATTCTAAGTGTCAACGGTCGCTAGTCAGTATATAACCCAACTAAATAAGTTGGGTCGAATCATAATAGGGAGCGGTACGCGTTTAAGATTCAATAGAAAAGTGTGAACATGTTCAAATTTGTCAAATAAACACATAGTTCAATTCAAGGGGTGAACATGAATATCAAATAAGGGGGTTTTGGTTTTAATTATCAACTAAAACAACAGCAAAACAATCACAAAATAACAATAACGAGATGGGTTCTTGGGATGTGATTCGATTATAGGTCAATGTAGAAAATAGGTAATTGCAACTATTAGACAGTTAATATTAGTAACTAATCTTTACTATAGATGACGTAAAATTTCCCTCAAACATTTTAAGTTGATTTTTCTCGAACATCGATAAGCATGGAAAATAAGAACAGTCTACACCATAGTTCATTCACTTTCTCGAATTGAATGTGTGGAAAAGGGCTTAGAATTCACTCTTTTAAGCTGAACCCATGTCAACCCAATACCCACTTACTATTAATTTAAAACCTCTCTATCGAGAAGGTCAACAACACAGACTAGAACTACATTTGTGTCACGACCCAAAACCGAGCCACGAGTGGCACCCACACTTATCCTACTATGTGAGCGAACCAACCAATCTAACCCCAACATTTCAAACATAATGAACAAAATACAATGCGGAAGACTTAAACTCATTAATGAAAATCAATTCAATAACTTCTAAAAACTCAACAACTATTATTAACTGTTATCCCCAAAATCTGGAAGTCATCATCACAAGAACATCTATCCTCAAATTACTAAAGCTAAGAGTATCTAAGAAAGCTAAAATAAGTAAAAAGCTAGTCCATGCCGGAACTTCAAGGCATCAAGACATGAGGAAGAAGATCCAGTCCAAGCTAGAAGCATTAGCTCATCCTGAAATCCGGTGTAATCAAGACTGGCTAGAGTTGCGGTTGAGTTGAAGACGACAGTACGTTTGCTGCACTCCACAAATAACAAATAAAGAAACATACAAGTAGGGGTCAGTACAAAACACAAGTACTGAGTAGGTATCATCGGCCACTCAAAATAGAAAACAGTATATATCAGATAATATCATAAATCAATCTACAATACTCAAAATGTAGCAACAACAAGTACTATAATCATTAATAAGTACCGCCAAGTTCACCCATGAGGACTCAAGCCTCAATACCATACTCATTTGGGAATTAGGTTCATTAGATTGAGTATATCAACATATTTCAAGATTCATTATCTTTATTCCTCTTGTGTCGGTACGTGACACTCCGCTCCCCTACTACTATGTGTCGGAACGTGACACTCCGATCCCCTAATTCTATGTGTCGGAACGTGACACTCTGATCCCCTAATTCTACGTGTCGGTTCGTGACACCCGATCCCCTAATTCTACGTGTCGGTTCGTGACACCCGATCCCCTAATTCTACGTGTCGGTTCGTGACACCCGCCCTACTAATCTCATTACTTTAGTTCATCAAGCCTTCTTTTATACCAAGGCATCATCAATCTCATTACTTTAGTTCATCAAGCCTTCTTTTATACCAAGGCATCATCAATGTCATTACTTTAGTTCATCAAGCCTTCTTTTATACCAAGGCATCATCATTAACAAAGTAAATTTAGGATTAGAGATTCAATAGCCTCATCATGCTTATTCATCACAATTATATAATCACATCATGTAAGCACACAATTAAGCATATCGAAGGTTTTATAATACTACCCAACACATATCATTCGCTATTAAGAGTTTACTACGAATAGCATAAAAACCATAACCTACCTCCACCGAAGATTTGTGATCAAGCAAGCAAATTCCCCAAGCTTTGCTATTCTCTTTGTTTCTCCTCTCTCTCGATCGTTCTTCTCCCTCTCTTTGTTCTTTCTATTTTTCTTATTCAATCCCTCTTTCTTTTACCCTAATTAACATATAATTAAGTATAAAAGATGACAAAAGTAACCCACTAATTAACTCAAGGTTATCTCCTTTAGCCCCCAAGTAATTGAGTTATTAATATTAAACCACTAACTTTATAATTATAAGCACGAATAGTCCAAAACGCCCCTTCAAATATTTACAAAAATACGACCCAGCCTGGGATTACGCAACCTGTGACGGTCCGTCATGGCTGTGACGGTCCGTCCTGCAGGTACGTCACAAAGTTCAGAGACTTAATTTCTGTGGAAGATGTGTGACGGTCCGTCGTGCTCACGACGGTCCGTCCTGCCATTCCGTCACGAAGTTCAGAGAGTCGATTTCAGTACCCAAATTTCAGAATTCTAAGTGTTTTGGAACGAGACCCCCTCGACGGTCCGTCGTGCCCATGACGGTCCGTCGTGGGATCCGTCGACTCAGCCAGTTTTTCCAGAAATAAAATCTGCTGCTCAAAACGACTAAATAGGTCGTCACAATAGATACCAATTTACCCATCGTTCGTCCTCGAACGATCACAAGAAAAGAAACAAGGGCGAAAAGGAGTACCTGAATCTGTAAACAGGTGTGGGTATTTTTCTTGCATATCAGCCTCCTTCTCCCAAGTGGCCTCTTCAACCGGCCGATTCTTCCGTTGAACCTTAATGGATGCAATCTCCCTCGACCTCAACTTGCGAATTTCTCTATCTAGAATAGCAACAGGATCCTCCTCATAAGTCAAATTCTCATCAAGTAGAACTGAATCCCTACGAATGATGTAGTTTCCATCCCCATGGTATCTTTTCAACATAGACACATGAAATACCGGATGCACTCCTGACAGCCCTGGAGGCAAAGCTAATTCATAAGCCACCTCCCCTACTCGCTTAAGTACTTCAAATGGTCCAATATACCTTGGGCTTAGCTTACCTCTTTTACCAAACTGCATCACCCCTTTCATGGGCGAAACCTTAAGCAAAACTTGTTCACCCTCCATAAACTCTAAGTCTCTAACCTTTCGATCTGCATATTCGTTTTGCCTTCTTTGCGCCGCTAAAAGCTTTTCTCGAATAGATTTCACTTTCTGTAATGAATCCCTCAAAAGGTCAGTACCCCAAGGTCTAACCTCAAATGCATCAAACCAACCAATGGGAGACCTACATCTCCTCCCATACAATGCTTCAAATGGAGCCATATCAATACTTGAGTGATATCTATTATTTTATGAAAACTCCGCTAAGGGTAAGAAGTTATCCCAATGACCACCAAATTCTATCACACATGCACGAAGCATATCTTCCAATACCTGGATCGTTCGCTCAGACTGACCATCGGTCTGAGGGTGAAATGCAGTACTCAGGTCCAACCTAGTACCTAATTCTGCATGCAATGTTCTCCAAAACATAGAAGTAAACTGCGTACCTCTATCTGATATGATGGAAAGTGGAACTCCATGCAATCGAACAATTTCAGAGATATAGAGTTTGGCTAACTTCTCTGCATTGTAGGTCACCTTGACCGGAATGAAGTGAGCAGACTTAGTTAATCTGTCCACAATTACCCAAATAGAATCAAACTTTCCCAATGTCTTTGGAAGACCAACCACGAAATCCATTGCAATTCTCTCCCACTTCCATTCAGGAATTGGCATTCTCTGAAGTGTTCCTCCGGGCCTCTGGTGTTCATACTTTACTTGCTGACAATTTGGACATTTGGCAACAAAATCAACAATGTCGCGCTTCATTCTACTCCACCAAAAGTGTTGCTTTAGGTTACGGTACATCTTGGTTGCACCAGGATGTATAGAATATCCGGAACTATGAGCCTCTGTAAGAATAGTGTGGATCAATTCATCAACACGGGGCACACATACCCTTCCCTTAATTCTCAAAACACCTTCCTCATCAATTATTACCTCTTTAGCCTCTCCTCGCAACACCATATCCCGAATTCGACTTAGTTTGTCATCATCAAACTGTTTTCCCTTGATCTTTTCAAGAAAAGAAGATCTCGCCTCCACACAAGACAAATATCCTCCCTTCTGATTTACTTCTAGCCTCATAAAGTCATTAGCCAGAATCTGAACTTCTCTAGCCAATGGGCGTCTAGAAACTTGCAAGTGAGCTAGACTTCCCATGCTTCCTGCCTTTCTACTTAAAGCATCTGCCACAACATTAGCTTTTCCCTGATGATACAGAATAGTGATATCGTAGTCCTTCAGTAGTTCCATCCATCTCCTCTGTCTCAAATTCAAATCTTTCTGAGTAAAGACATACTGTAGGCTACGATGATCCGTGTAGACTTCACACTTAACCCCATATAAATAGTGTCTCCATTGCTTTAATGCAAATACTACCGAAGCCAACTCCAAATCATGGGTCGGGTAATTGCGTTCGTGCACCTTTAATTGCCTTGAAGCATAAGCAATTACATTCTTCTCTTGCATTAGCACTGTACCCAAACCCGAATAGGATGTATCACAATAGACAATGAAATTCTTACCTTCCACTGGCAGGGTAAGGATTGGTGCAGTAGTCAACAAGGTCTTGAGCTTCTGAAAGCTTTCCTCACACTCATCCGACCATACAAATGGAACATTCTGCTTAGTCAAGTTCATCAGTTGGGAAGCAATAGAAGAGAATCCTTTGACATATCGTCAGTAATAGCTAGCTAACCCAACAAAGCTCCTTATTTCTGACACATTAGTAGGTCTTACCCAATTCTTCACTGTCTCAATCTTAGAAGGATCCACCATCACTCCATCCTTAGAAACCACGTGCCCTAAGAAGGACACTGAATCTAGCCAGAACTCACACTTGGAGAATTTTGCATAAAGCCTTTTCTCCCTTAATACTTCCAACACAATTCTCAAATGCTCCTCATGTTCCTTCTTACTCTTGGAGTATATCAGTATATCATCAATAAATACGATCACAAAGAGATCTAGATATGGCTTAAAAATCCCGTTCATCAAGCTCATGAAAGCAGCAGGGGCATTCGTAAGACCAAAAGACATCACTACAAATTCATAATGCCCATACCTGGTCCGAAAAAGCAGTCTTTGGCACATCCGTTGCCCGTATTTTCAATTGATGATAACCGGATCTCAAGTCAATCTTAGTGAAGACACAAGCACCTTGTAACTGATCGAATAAGTCATCAATGCGAGGAATGGGATACTTGTTCTTAATAGTTACCTTGTTCAACTGCCGGTAGTCTATGCACATCCGAAAACTCCCATCCTTCTTCTTCACAAATAACACCGGAGCACCCCAAGGAGATGCACTTGGTCTAATGAAGCCTTTGCTCAACAACTCTTGAAGTTGGGCCTTTAACTCTCTTAACTCTGCGGGAGCCATTCTATAAGGGGGTATAGAAATGGGGCGAGTACCCGGTTCCAGATCAATGCAAAAATCGATATCTCTATCCGGTGGCATACCAGGAAGATCTGCAGTGAACACATCCAGAAACTCACGGACTACCGAAACCGACTCTATTGAAGGTACTTGGGTAGTATCATCCCTGAGGTGTGCCAAGAACGCTAAACACCCTTTTCTAACCATTCCCTTAGCACGAAGAAAGGAGATGATACGAACCGGAGTGGAAGTGTAGTCGACCTCCCACACTAACTGATCTGTCCCAGGCTTGGCTAACGTCACAGTTTTAGCATTACAATCCAAGATCACAAAATTCGGAGAAAGTCAAGTCATACCCAGAATTACATCAAAATCAACCATTTATAAGATAACCAAGTCTACATAAGTATTGCTCCCCACAAAAGTCACCAGACAAGACCTATATACTTTTTCAACTATCACAGACTCACCCACCGGAGTAGAAACACGAATAGGCATGTCAAGCAATTCACAATGTAAATTAATACTAGTAGCAAATGAGGAAGATACATATGAAGACGTGGAGCCAGGATCAAATAATACAGAAGCCATGCAATCACAAACCAAAAGATTACCTGTGATAACAGCATCAGATGTCTCCGCTTCAGATCTCCCAGGGAAAGCGTAACAATGGGCCCTATCACCTGTCTGCCCGTTGCCCCTACCATGTTGTGCTGTAGTGGCTCCAGTTTGCCCGTCACCCCGGCCGTTTTGTTGACCACCATTACCTCGGCCACCACGTCCTCCAAAATAACGGCCTCTACCATGACCACCTCTACCTCTTGCTATTGGGGGTCTATAACCCTGATTTGGACAATTCCTCCTAATATGTCCAGTCTCCCCACATCCATAACACTCTCTGGAGTCAAGCATAGGTCTCTCAGAGAAGTGTTGACCGGTCTGAGTTGGACCCCCAACTACAGTCTGTAGTGAAGACTGAATTGGTCGGACTGAGTAACCTCCTGAACCCTGTCCTCTAGAGTAAGAACCATTAAAATCACCTCCCTTTCGAAAACTTTTTGATGTCGATGCCATGGTGAAGTCATCAAACTTCACTCCTTCAACCTCTATCACGAAGTCTACCACTTCTTGAAAGGATTTTGCCGTAGCCACTACCTGTAAGGCTAAAATCCACAATTCTGACCTCAACCACTTCACAAAACGGCGAATCCGATCTTGTGGATTGAAACAAAGTTGGGTGGCATACCTGGATAATGCACGAAACTTAGCCTCATATGCAGTAACCGACATCCTACCTTGCTCGAGGCTCAAGAACTCATCTCTTTTCCTATCCCTCAAGGTCCGGGGAATATACTTCTCCATAAACAATCTAGAGAATGATGCCCAAGCCATAGGTGGTGCCTCTGTTGGTTGACACTCAACATGTGACCGCCACCACATTTTGGCGTTCCCTTGAAACTGATAAGTGACAAACTCTACACCAAACCGTTCTACTATACCCATCTTGTGTAGTAGCTCATGACAGTCAACCAGAAAATTGTAGGCATCCTCAGATTCAGCACCCTTGAAGACTGGAGGTTTCAATTTCAAGAACTTACTGAAAAGTTCATGCTGATCATTTGTCATTATAGGCCCTGTAGTCAGACGAGGAAACGTGCCTATTTCCAATGAGGCATCCATGTGGGGAGCCACAGTAGCTGCATGTTGTACCTCCGGAACCTGAGGTGCTGGTACAGAAAACACTGGAGGTGTCTGGCCTTGATCAGATAACCCGCTAAGATAAGCAAGAACCTGATTGATTATCTCTGGGGTAGGTTGGGGTGGCAATTCCTCGTTCTGCACTTGTTCATTCTCCCCTTCCTCACCCTCTCTTACCACTTCCTCAGTTGGTGGAGGAGTCACCGCCCTAGTACCAGATGGGCTAGGTGTTTGTCCTCTTCCTCTAGAGGACGTCCTCCCACGACCTCTTCCACGGCCTCTCACCACTACTCCTCTTCGAGCTACAGCCCCAGTGGCTGGCTCAGACGTTTCTTGTCTTGCCGGTGTTGGTGTTGGTGCACTTGTTGCTCTAGTTCTAACCATCTGCAAAATAGAGTGAAGATTGTCAGATACCAATTTGTATCACCTAGATACCAATTGGATCCAAGTAATAGCACGAAAGAAAGAAAGAATGGAATTTTCCTAAAGTCTTATAGCCTCTCAAAGAAAAGTAAAGGCGTCCCCCTACCGTTCCTTAAGACTCTACTAGACTCGTTCTTGTGTGATGAGACCAACGAACCTAATGCTCTGATACCAAGTTTGTCACAACCCAAAACCGAGCCGCGAGTGGCACCCACACTTATCCTACTATGTGAGCGAACCAACCAATCTAACCCCAACATTTCAAACATAATGAACAAAATATAATGCGGAAGACTTAAACTCATTAATGAAAATCAATTCAATAACTTCTAAAAACTCAACAACTATTATTAACTGTTATCCCCAAAATCTGGAAGTCATCATCACAAGAACATCTATCCTCAAATTGCTAAAGCTAAGAGTATCTAAGAAAGCTAAAATAAGTAAAAAGATAGTCCATGCCGGAACTTCAAGGCATCAAGACATGAGGAAGAAGATCCAGTCCAACTTAGAAGCATTAGCTCACCCGGAAATCCGGTGTAATGAAGAGTGGCTAGAGTTGCGGTTGAGTTGAAGACGACGGTACGTTTGCTGCACTCCACAAATAACAAAGAAAGAAACATACAAGTATGGGTCAGCACAAAACACAAGTACTGAGTAGGTATCATCGGCCACTCAAAATAGAAAACAATATATATCAGATAATATCATAAATCAATCTACAATACTCAACATGTAGCAACAACAAGTACTATAATCATTAATAAGTACCGCCAAGTTCACCCATGAGGACTCAAGCCTCAATACCATACTCATTTGGGAATTAGGTTCATTAGGTTGAGTATATTAACATATTTCAAGATTCATTATCTTTATTCCTCTTGTGTCGGTACGTGACACTCCGCTCCCCTACTACTGTGTCGGAACGTGACACTCCGATCCCCTAATTCTATGTGTCGGAACGTGACACTCTCATCCCCTAATTCTACGTGTCGGTTCGTGACACCCGATCCCCTAATTCTACGTGTCGGTTCGTGACACCCGATCCCCTAATTCTACGTGTCGGTTCGTGACACCCGCCCTACTAATCTCATTTACTTAGTTCATCAAGCCTTCTTTTATACCAAGGCATCATCAATCTCATTACTTTAGTTCATCAAGCCTTCTTTTATACCAAGGCATCATCAATGTCATTACTTTAGTTCATCAAGCCTTCTTTTATACCAAGGCATCATCATTAACAAAGTAAATTTAGGATTAGAGATTCAATAGCCTCATCATGCTTATTCATCACAATTATATAATCACATCATGTAAGCACACAATTAAGCATATAGAAGGTTTTATAATACTACCCAACACATATCATTCGCTATTAAGATTTTACTACGAATAGCATAAAAACCATAACCTACCTCCACCGAAGATTCGTGATCAAGAATGCAAATTCCCCAAGCTTTGCTATCCTCTTCGTTTCTCCTCTCTCTCGATCGTTCTTCTCCCTCTCTTTGTTCTTTCTATTTTTTTTATTCAATCCCTCTTTCTTTTACCCTAATTAACATATAATTAAGTATAAAAGATGACAAAAGTAACCCACTAATTAACTCAAGGTTATCTCCTTTAGCCCCCAAGTAATTGAGTTATTAATATTAAACCACTAACTTTATAATTATAAGCAGGAATAGTCCAAAACGCCCCTTAAAATATTTACAGAAATCCGACCCAGCCTGGGATTACGCAACCTGTGACTGTCCGTCATGGCTGTGACGGTCCGTCCTGCAGGTACGTCACAAAGTTCAGAGACTTAATTTCTGTGGAAGATGTGTGACGGTCCGTCGTGCTCACGACAGTCCGTCCTGCCATTCCATCACAAAGTTCAGACCGTCGATTTCAGTACCCAAATTTCAGAATTCTAAGTGTTTTGGAACGAGACCCCCTCGACGGTCCGTCGTGCCCATGACGGTCCGTCGTGGGATCCGTCGACTCAGCTAGTTTTTCCAGAAAAAAATCTGCTGCTCAAAACGACTAAACAGGTCGTTACAATTTGCAACTACAGTTCTTAAATTTAATTCAAAATTCATGTTTAAACTCACTTCTAAATAGCATTAAAACTAACAATTTTCAATACCCATAAAGTAAATCAACCCATAATCACATAATCACACCCCAATAATTGAGGTTTAAGCTAGACATTTTAAAAAGATAAAAATTGTTACCAAATTATGTTTTCATCAAGTGGGTAATATTGATTTCGTCTTTATAATGTTTGAATTCGAAAAATATCAAAGATCCACTTTCAATTTCTTAAAAGTGAAATACTTCAACTCTCCAAAGCTTAGGGAAAACTAGAGAAAACTGTCTCCTAACTCTGTAAACTAAAATTTAGGACTCAAAATTATTGAAATTCTCTTTTTTTACTAAATGTTCAAAAATGTATTATAGTTGCCGAAAATGTACTGGGAGGAATCACTTAGTGAATTAAGTCGGGCTCACCATCAATAAGTCAATCCCTTTTTTGTCAGTTTCATCACCCTTTTGCCTTAGCCTTCAGCAACCTTATGGTTTGTAACTTAGGGCAATCTAACTTTCGATCACGGAATCACTCCGGTGATCTGCTGACGACTCCTTTCTCTCGCCAACTTGAATTCTTTCATTGAGGCTTGGCATTTGGAAATCTAAGCAATTAAGTCGCCATACGGTGATTCGCCAAATGGATTTGGGAATCACCAAAATCTCTTTTCTTCAATCTTTCAGCTCGCTTTGTTCCTTTATGAAACTTAGTGTTCATGCTTTGCTCCTCAATCCATAATCCTGTAAAATCAATGATTTAACATCAGTTATTAGAACAAAATAAGATATTCTTAATGATATTCGGGCTTCTACCCAGTAGAGTCTTCCATAACTGACCAACTGGTGAAAGGATAGACGGACCCGTTGAAAGCCGGTAGGCTCATGTAGTGGCATATCTGGACCCGTTGAAAGCCGACAGGCTCATGTAGTGGCAGACAATTTGAGTCGAAAGACGGTAAGTATGGGCAGTTTAGCTTGCTTGAGTGTAGCTAAGCGACCTTTGACTAAGTAAATTCATACTTTGGAGTTTAAATATATGCAATTAGGAATCCTAGAGAAAGATGGAGTGTTATTTAGCATCAAAGTAAGGGTCAGGTTTATGGAAGAGATCAAGACCAAGCAAATTAAGGATAAAAATTTAAAAGAACTTAAGAAGAAGAGTGCTATTGGTAAGGCACAAGAGAACACTCTTGATGCGGAAGGTGTGCTCAGTTTTAAAGAAAAAATTTGTGTTCCTCGAGTCGATGGCTTAATCCATAAATTGTCGATAAACCCCAGTTTTTTTATTGTGAAAATTTCAAATTTGAGAGCTAAGGAATGAACTCAGGTCTCTTCTTGACAGTTTTTCACCATTCTTGAGGCTAAAAGTAAGATTTTCACTAACCGAATATGTTTTTTTGATGCATAGAACGTAATTTAATGGGTAATTATCAATGAGGGAGGATCTTAATCTTAAATTTATAATGGAATCAATCCTAATTGGGAGACTGGATCATGGGTTTGATCTAGGGTTCATTGAATTATTAGTAATTCAGGTAATTAATGATTGTTTATTGGTTTTCATGTTATTAGGAATGTTTGTAGACCAATAACAAGCGGAACAAATCTTGAAAGGGAAGGATCAAGTTTCTTAGGTTTCAAGCTTGCTTCGAGGTAGGTTATGATTGTGATTCTATGATTGTGTGATGTATGTTAGTTATTGCTTCATTATGATAAATGTGTGTATGCGAATGTACAAACTATTAATCACACTAATTGTAAATGAGGAAGTATAAATGATGGATGCAATGAATCATGATTTGATTGTATCATTATGAGAATGTACTTTGTGCTTGTGATTGTGAGTGAGTGTGTGTTCCTTTTTAGGAAAAAGTAAAACCCTAATATAATTGAGACTCCAAGTCATTACTTTAGTTGCCTTATAGTCGAACCGGCCCAAACTTTATTGAAAGTATACACCTATAATAATTATGGACAAGTCAAATTATATATAACTACAAATAATTCTTAAAAAAATCAATATATGACGATTCATACATATAAGATAAATATTACTTAATAAGATAAATTTTTATTGCAATCTAAGTTTGGAAAAGTAGGCGGATTGACAAACATTACTAGTTTAATATTCAACGAGGTTACAATTTTAATTAACTATTATGTGTTACTATAGTTTTATATAATTTACTATAAATTATGGGACCCATGAACAATTTGTATACCGAAAGAAAAGACCCGTTTTCGGGTTTGTATACTCATGTATACAGATCTACTTTTATCTTTCCTCTCTCCATTTTCTAATTCTCTCCTAAAATTACTCATACATATAATAAATGAAAACATATAAACAAAAAGGGATGTGCACAAACTAAATTGGGAATTTGAAGGATCATCCTACTCCATAGTTCAAATATTTCAATCTTCAACTATTACAACTATATTTTTATTTCTTGGGGGAAAATTTACCTCTACATGGAGTGTCTACTTGCATTTTATTAGATTTAAAAAAAATCTCAGTAGAAATAAGTACAAGAAAGGGGGTCTAGGCCTTACCTTACCAATCCTAATGAGGTAACAAACATACTTTGGTATGTTGGATTGGTCCTAAATTCTTGTACTTTTCACTAAGCGCAACTATGAGAAAGTAATTTGAACACTACATTTGAAGATCTAGGATTTCAATATAGCTTGTTTTCATCACCATCTACCAATACACGATCGCAAATGCAAAAATATGCCTTAAAAATGGTGTGACTATATCTAATGCTCACGCATAGAGGTCCTTATAAAGTTATTTTGTGAAACTTTTGTTAGGTGCTCCAAGGCGCCGGATCCATGGTCTTATACACACGAAAAACCAAGAAAGTCATGTGAATTCTCAAAATTTGCTCGTAAATGCAAAAATATGTCTTAAAATAGTGTGACAATATGTAATGCTCCCCCTATTCATTATGGAGGTCCTCGTAAAGTTTTTTTCAAAAAAGTTTTTGGGCTCTCCGAGATTGCATAATTCCTAAAAGTTTGGTTGTAATTGCAAAAACAAGCCATAAAATGACATGACTATGTGTAATACTTCTCCAACTCCTTTCGTTGGTCCTCATATAGTTTTTTCAGAAAACATTTTTGGGTTCTCCAAGGCGACGGATCCATGGGCTAATATACACAAAAAACCAAGAATGTCGCGTAATTCCTAAAAGTTGGATAAAAAATGTGAAAATATGCCTTAAAATGGTGTGACTATATGTAATACTCCCCCAACTCATTACGGAGGTCCACATAAAGATTTTTCAAATAATTTTTTTAGGTGCTCCAAGGTGGCATATCCATTGACTAATACATACGAAAAACCAAGAAAGTCGCATAATTCCTAAAAATTTACTCGTAAATGCAAATATGACTTAAAATGGTTAGACTATGCATATTGATCCCCCAAATCATTAAGGAGGTCGTTCTAAAGCTTTTTGTGGAAAAAATTTCTAGGTGTTCTAGGGTGTCAGATTCATGGGCTAATACACAAAAACTAAGAAAATTGTGTAGTTTCAAAAAATTGACTCGTGAATGTTATAATAATGCCTTAAAATGGTGTGATCATACATAATGTTCCCCTAACTCATTACGGATGTCCTCTAAATGTTTCTTTTTAGAAAAAAATTTGGACGCTCAAGGCGTCAGATCCATGGGCTAACATACGAAAAAGTCTAGAGAGTCGCATAATTTCTAAAGTTGACTCGTAAATGCAAAAATAGGTCTTAAAAATGTTGTAACCACACGTAATACTCCCCCTACTCATTACGAAGGTCCTCCCAATTTTTTTCCAGAATGTTTGTTTAGGTGCTCCAAGGCGCCAGATCTATGAGCTAATGCACATCAAAAACCAAGAAAGATATGTAATTCCTGAAAATTGGCTTGTAAATGCAAAAAAATGCCTTAAAATAGTGTGGCCATACATAATACTCCCCCAAATCATTATAGAATTACTAATAAAGTTGTTTTATAAAATTATTTTGGGTGCTCCAAGCCATCAGATGCATAGGCTAATAGATACAAAAAAAAACAAGAATGTTATATAATTCCTCAAAGTTGGCTTGTGAATGGGAAAATATGCCTTAAAATGGTGTGACTAAGAGTAATGTCACCCCCTAACTCATTATAGAGGTCCTCATAAAGTTTTTTAAAATAAAAATTGGGAGATCCAAGGCACTAGATCTATGGGATAATACACACAGAAAAAAAATAATTAGAAAATCACACAATTCCTAAAAGTTGGCTAGTAAATACAAAAAAATGCCTTAAAAATGGTGTGATTATATGTAATTCTACCTGCAACTCATTAAGGAGGTCCTCATATTTTTTTTCCATATTTTTTTGGTGCTCTAGGGCACTACTTCCATGGGCTAATACATAAGAAAAAACAAGAAAGTTGTGTAATTCCTAAAAGTTGGCTCGTAAATGCAAAAATATGTCTTAAAATGGTATAATTATACGTAATTCCACCCCCAACATTACAGAGGTCCTCATAATGTTTCTACGTAAAACCTTTTTGGGTGCTCCAAGGCGCCATATCCTTGAGCTTATACACATGAAAAAACCTAGAAAGTTGTGTAATTTCTAAAAGTTGGCTCGTAATTGCAAAAAATATGCCTTAAAAATTGTGTAACTATACGTAAGACCCCTCTCTCAATACAGAGGTCTTTATAAATTTCTTTTAGAAAATATTTTTGGGTGCTTCAAGGTGTCAAATTCATGGGATAATACACACTAAAAAACAAGAAAGTCATGTAATTCCTAAATGATAACTCATAAATGCCAAAATATATCTTAAAATGGTGTGACTATATGTAATGTTTCCCCAAATCATTACAGAGGTCCTCATAAAGTTTTTTTCAAAGAACTTTTAGAGTGCTCCAAGGCGCAAGATCCATGAGCTAATAATACATATGAAAAATCAAGAAAGTTTTATAATTCCTACATGTTGGTTCACAAATGCTAAATTATGCCTTAAAAATGGTGTGACTATACGTAATGTTTTCCAACTCATTACAATTTCCTTAGGATTTTTTTTGGTACTTATAAGCGCAAGATTCATGGGCTAATACACATGAAAAATAAAAAAATCACGTAATTCCTTAAAGTTGGCTCAAAAATGTGAAAATATGCCTTAAAATAACGTGACTATAGGAAATGATCTACACACCACTGTTATCCATTTTAATCCGTTAGGGCTACTATATTCAACCCGTCCTTATATTCGAAGTGTAAGAGTATTTTTAACAAATATCAATGTCAAGTAGCTATTTTTCTTTGAATGCCCAAAAAAGATTCATTGGATACAACTATCATATTTTGTTAGTGAAAATGAATTCATATATTATAACATATGTCAGATGTGGTGTTGTAATGGAAGAAATATATTACAACTACACTATGTGAGTCCTACAATTTTCCAAATAAAAGCACTTTCAAAAACAATTTCACACAAGAAAACTTCATGGTAAGTGTTTTTGAAGCACAAAATCAATAGAAGAAAAAGAAAGAAAAGGAGAAATATCAATTTTGAAAAACGTGCAAGCTCAAAATAACCACGAAAAATCAGCATCAACTACTAGCGGACAAGAGTTGAGGAGGAGCAGTTTTTGCAATTGCATTAGATAAAGCAAATAATGAGTTTTCAAAAAAATACGTTGTTCAGTTTAAGATAAAATTGAAATATGAATCATAGTTATGTTGTTTTGTTATTGAGATATTTTAGAATTCTTGAATTTTAAATTATGCAGATTATGTATTTTATGTTGGCTATTTAAAGCCCCTTAATATTTAATAAAATTGTTGAAATCAATTGAAAGACAACCAAAATTCAAAGAGAGACATTTTAAACCTTTTCCACAGCCGCATAGTTTTTAAAAAACCAATAATATCTATACACAATAAAAAAGCACATTTGGGTCATTCCACCTAGTCGTATGAAATTGAAATATATTTGTGATGCGAGTCTCATGGAGAAGTTCAACAAGCCTAGCAAAATGCATCCTGGCTTTCGAAACTCATTAATAGATTTCCAATAATTTCTTTTGCTTCTCAAAGCCTACTAGATGCTCTTAATATGTCCCTCAACTAATGTGGAGTTTTAACATAGAATACATAGGTCATTTTTCATAGTCGTAGAAATAATAAGTTCTTTTCCAAGTATGGTATGGTTTCTAGATACAATTTTTCCTAATAGTTAATTCTATATTCCAAAAAAAAATATATACAATCTTCGAAGCCTTAGATTCAACATTGAAGAACCAAGGTATCATACAATGATATTACTTGTTTATACCTAATAACGCTAAAATATTAACTCATTATGAATGTACCTAACTAACTAATGAATTATAGTTAACTCAACTTTTAAGGTTTGCCTATGTTAGTTAATATACCCATATTTATTATTATTATTTATATTGTATTAAAAATATGTATTGCATGACATGGACACAAGTGCAGAATGTCAAAACACTAGACATATATATAAATTAGTAATAGTTTCACATGATAAATATGAAAAATACTAAATAAACACAAAAATACCATGAAAGATAGACTCATAGGAAATATTAAATAATGTGACAATACACGTGACAAATAGACTCATAATATGAAACTATTAAATAATGTGACAATACAAGAGACAAATAAGCTCGTACACTTATTGTAAATTACCCTGGTGTTCCTCTCAAAGTTGCTCGGGCTTATTCATCCAAAACATCTTCTTATTTTCTTTTGCAATGGAAACGACTATCATCAGTAATAAGCAAAAGATTCAAATCGAGTTAATTGATTCAAATGAAGCACGTGCTAGCTGCAACTTTGCCGCAAAGGAAAAAATATTTTTTAAGAAAGAAAAAGAACTTTTAACTCTGATTGGAGCAGATGTATGTGTTATGATCATTTAGCCATGTGGGAAAAAACATATTCATATGGCTCCACAAATATAGAAAAAATAATTGAAAAACTTCTTGAATTGAAATCAGACGATCGTCATTGTGATCATGCTGATGAGGGGAAATCAAATATTTGAGGCATTTGATGGTCATGTGTCTGCCACATGAAGAAGCTCAACAAGACTTGCAAGAATGTATCTTGGATTTCAATGATTTCATAGAATTCCAAGAATTTGGAGTTTATGCTTGAACATACGCCCCTCAATCAATATATATGTAGTTTTCACACAGAAAATATAGGTCTTATTTATAGTCATAGAAATGACAAGTTCTTGTCCAAGTATGATGTAGTTGCTAGATACAATTGCTCTGAATAGTTAGTTCTAGAATTCGATCGAAACAAATAATATACTACTTGTTGGGACAAAAAACTTTATTTGAACGATCATGATACTTTTCAATGTCAATACAATTGGTGCAAAAAATCTTACCAAAGAGGTTTTTATTCTAGTTTGCAACTTAGAGGAGAAATCAATCATTAGAGCAACTATTAGTTTGCGAAATTGCACATCTAAATTAAAAAATAATTATAATAACAAGGAAAGAAAACACATGTACGAAAAGGGAATTGCAAAAACTAAATTGGTAATTTGAAGAATCGTCATACTCCATAATGCAAACATTCCAATCTTCATCTATTACAATTATATGATAGCGAAAAAAATCTTGAGTATTGTTTTTTGTCCTAAATTCGTGGGCCTTTCACTAAGCGCGGACTTGAAAAAATAATTTTAACATTAAACCTGACGATCTAGGATCTCAATAAAGTCGAACTTCATCACCAATGCTTAATCAGCAACTATTGAACAATTTGACGCATGAAAGATAAAAGTCATTACTGTACAATTTCTTTAACAAAACACTCATACCGCCATACTTCTTAAGGATATTCTCCTTTGATATATCCCACACGCCAATAGGAAAATCGCACCCATTATCCAAACTTTTGGCCGCATCCCATGTCCAGTATCGAAGAATGTACTCAAATGTCTCGAAAAATGAAATCATCAACTTTCCTACAATAACCTCATGAAAAATTGGAAAAGCCCTAGAAGATCAAGAAAAATATTACTAACGAGGTTATTGTAGGATAGCTAATGATTCCATTTTTCGACACATTTGAGTACATTCTTGGATACTAGACATTGGATGTGGCCAAAAGTTTGGAGAACAGGTGTGATGTTTCTTTTGGCATGTGGGATATAAGAGAGGAGAATATCCCTAATAAGTAGGATGGTGTAAGTACTTTCTTAAGGAAATTGTACAATAACCTCATCAGGAGTAATTTTTTTCTTGAATAAGAAGCTTGCAAATTTTACAAGACTCCACATGTAGTGACTCGAAAACTAATTGAGATAAGAGTCACTGCTATACGTGGAGTGTTGTTAAGTTTGCAAGCTTCTTCTTCAGTTTTGGATGGAAAGAAATTGTAGAAGAATGTCTTCTTAAGTCTAAGCAAAGACTTTTGATTAGACATTGAAGAAATTGTTGGAAGGATAAACAATAAAAAAAAAGAGGCAATAACAGTCTATTTATAACAGTAATTAGGTTTTATTTTTTATTCCAACCTTGAACAGGAAGATAAAATTCTGGGTGATATTGTTTTGACAACCTTAATTTTTATTTCACAAAGGGTCTTTTAATAATTATTGAGTTACCTAATTAGCCAGATTTTAATATTTAAAGGTTTTCCTTTTATATTTCTCTCTATTTTTTGACAACCTTAATTTTAATTCCAAAAGAGTCTTTTAATAATCATTGAGTTACCTAATTAGCCAGATTTTTATATTTAAAATTTTTCCTTTTATATATCTCTCTTTATTAGCAAATGTATTTTTTTCTTCTTCTCTCCTTAAATATTTCTTCCCATGAAAAATTAGATATTCTTGAAGCTTATTTATTTTCCATAGGGAAAAGGGTCTTATATACTCCTTAACATTATTATTTAGAGCTGATATATCCCTCGTTATGAAAGTAACTCATATGCTATACAAATAACTCACATATACCCTTTTCCTCTAATGGAAGTGAAAAAAATAATTTAATTCAATTTTTAATTGTCTTTTTGTAAAAACTATAATCCATACATGGTATATTTGATCTTCCTCACATTTTTTTTTTACTTTTTTTTTGTAATGAATAATTTAAATTTATTAATTTAATGAGACGATTTATTTATATTTTAGTAATTTTCTTATAAAATTTATTATAGATACCCCCATATTTTTTACAAACACAAAAACTAAATTACAGTTGCTAAAAAGTAAGATTTTTTTTTACTTTGCACTAAAGAATGAAAGAAAAAACTAAAAAAAGAAAATAATGATAATCAAAGAAGTCAAAAAATAATTTGTGTTTGAATAATATTAAAATACAATTGAACTTTAATTTTATATATATATATATATATATAATATATATATATATATATATATATTATATATATATATATGTATTTATAATATTATATTATATTCCCACATGATTATTTTAAAAAAGATGAACTCAAAAATAAATTTAAAACTATTTTTTTTCAGTTCTGTTAGATGAAGGGTATATGTGTCACCCCCCGATCCTACCCTCTGGGTGTGGCCGATACTCGAAGAACATTTCTGGCCTAAAGCAGACTCTTGGTATGACTTACTTAACTTAGCGGAAAACACTATGCATAACTATAACGATCAAAACTCAACTAAACTGATAAAGCATAGTAAATGAGAATGTTGTAAATATTAAAACATTCAACTGGCCAAAAGTGGCAACCCGAGTCTTGACAAATAGAAGGAAATGAAAAGACTAAAGGACTAACATCTGACTTTCTATCTATGAAGCTTCTAAAATTGGGATGGATGTTGGGACAGACAATATCGTAATAAAGAAAAATACTGAAAGCATTAAAAAGGAGTCCTGCAGAATCCAAGGAGGCTCACAAACTGACTTTCGTGTGCTCAACTGGATCAATGGTGCGCAAGATGTCGATCCTCGTTACCTGCGTCTGCATCATAATATGATGCAGGTCAACTGACATCAGTACATGGTATGTACGAGTATGGGAGTTGGAATGCTAAACAACATAGGCTAGAAAGAGTCTGAAGGAAACTTACCTGGTTCAACTAGACTTATATAACTGAGTCATTTCAATATACAACAATTTAAAAACAATTGCAATATAAATAAGGTTGTTTAGAAAAACATTTTGTAAACTCTGTATGTATGCATAGATATAATTAACTATAAGATGTATATAATAATACAAATAAAATGTTTATCTGAAAATACAATAACTTCTGTGGGATTTTCTCTAACCGATAACCATCACATAAGACCTGTAGTGCTGATACAACGACTGACCTCACGCTGCCAGTGCATCCTAAACCTAGCCGAAAGTATAAGACCTGAACTGCCTAATGGATTAACTAGTCTACTTTGAAAAGGGTTCATCTAAAAAGTATGCATTTTTCTATCCATAGTGGCTACATGATTTTATGAACATGTGAGTTATCTGAACTCATGCTCGTCCTCGATTCGGTGCTCAATACTACTTTGAAAATATACTGTCTCTTATGTTATTAAAACATATTGCTTCTGTGATTTGAGTTTAGTGTTAAAAAACATAACTTGAAGTCTATCTTGCTTCATTTAGAAAGTTATACTCTTTTATGAAAACTAGCCCGATCTTTGGAAATCTCCGTTTCCATTCTTTTTAAATGTGAAAATATTTTAATACTGCTTTGGGAATACTTACTCCCTATATACCGCTTTGAAGAAAAAACTTCACTTTACTATGAACTGAACTCAAACTTAAGTCTTAAAAAGACATTAAAACATTTTTGAAAGACCTATGAAACTTGAAATGAACTTCTTTTTCTTATCTTTACTATTTACTCAACTTGATCTTTAAGTCTTATAACAAAAGTTTAAAAGCATTTGTAAAATACTTCTTGAAAGGACTCTAAGAACTTTCTAGACTTGGCCCTAAACTTTGTTGAATTTGAAGTTATGGATTCAAGGTTGTGATTCATGTTTCCGGATGATTTCTATATGATTGGAAGTCATTTAGAGTTGTTAGAATCATTAGGAAGTGTTAAAACACTTTAGAAAAGCTTTATCAGACTGAACAAAAACTAGGCGAAAACACCAATTCAGGCGCGTCCGCGCTGCGCCGCGCTAGGTGTCAAGTTTAGAGTCCACATTCTGGTGCATTGCAGGCGTGCTGCCCCAGGCCCTCTGGCGCAAATGGGGCGCGCCGCGTCTGACCCTGTCCAAGTGACGCCTGACGAATTTCTCAAGTCGTTTCTTGACTTGAAATCGTTCTAATTCTATTTTTCTCAAATTCACTTATATTTGATGTATCCATATCATATATACAAGGATATAACCTATGGGTGTCAAAAATAAACCCAAACATAGGTAACCCGCACAACCTCCCAGAATTTTAAGGGTTGGGCTCAAGATAATTTGAATTGGTTCAATCTCAACCCATTCAAGCCTAACCCATATTAAGAGAATTGTCACTTAAGCCCAATTCAATCTCCAATTTCAACCTGTTTTAAAAAATTTTACTTAGTTATGTCCCTATATTAAAATATATGAATTATCATCTATTCAACATCTTTTAGGATTTATCTATTAATTTGTCACTTTATTTTCAAAAAAATCTTGATCCGAAATTCACATTGTGATAATAAAAGTTAAATATCACTTTGTTAAAGCTATTGAGATTAATCGGATCAAATTGGGTGGGTTAAGACCCAACCCGTTTTTAGCCCATTTGAACCCAACCCATTTGAGCCCAAATTAATCTTTGGCTTTTGAAGACCCAAACTGATTTCTATTCAACCCATTTAATATCTTCAATTTCAATATAACCGAAACTGATTTCTATTCAACTCATCTAATATCTTCAATTTCAACATAACCCACTCATTTGACACCCTTAATTTAACCCAATGATTTCAAGAACAACACCTAAATCATCAATGAACTCATAAATCTCAACTCATGTCCAAGCACAAAAGCAATTCAAGAACAATATAACATAAAAAAATCCAATCTTGTAAAGATGACAAATTTATTGTTGATGTTCTTAAGACTATCCTATTCTAATAAGTCCATTTTTTTTTTAAAAAAAAAAGTAATTTTTTTTTACCATAAGCATGATGCTAGTAGATGTAC
>JAKWJD010001263.1:0-47577 GCA_027705065.1 Solanum peruvianum | reverse complement strand
TTTCTTCGGGAATGTGCTGACAACATTATTAGATGTTATGGGCCATCATAGCGGTGCGTGCACCGCAACTTAAGTTCTCCAAATTGGCTATTATGGTCCATCCCTCTACAAGATGCACACGAATTTGTGAAGATATCAAATGCAAGGTTCGATGTCTAAAGGACACGAATTACCTCTCACCCCCATTTTAGAAGTTGAACTATTTGATGTTTGGGGTGTAGATTTTATGGGCCAATTTGTGAATTTGAATAGCAATAAGTACATATTGGTGGTTGTATATTATGTGTCTAAGTTTTCTCACTAGCTACAATGAAGGGAAGCGTGTAGTTCAATTCTTGAAATGCTACATTTTTTCTAGATTCGGTACACTTGGTATCATTAATGATGGTGGATCCCATTTTTGCAATAAATTGTTCTCAGCTTCATTAAGTAAGTATGGGGTACAACACAAAGTGGAAACCCTATATCACAATCCAAACTAGAAGTCAACTTGAACGGTCCAACCGGATATAAAAAGCATCTTTGCCAAGGTAGTGAATGCCATTAAGACTAATTGGTCTAAAAATCTTGATTATGCACTGTAGGCATATCGTACCACATACAAAACTCTAACCGGTGTGTCTCCATGTCATCTAGTCTTTGGAATGTCCTTCCATTTAACAATCCAATTGGAACATAGAGATATATGGGCATTGCAAGCCCTGAGTATGGACTAGACAAAAAACTCCAAAGATAGAATGGAGCTGCTAAATGAGTTGGATGAATTAAGATTTAAATCTTATTAAAGTTCAGCTCTCTACAAGGAAATGATAAAGAGATGTAATGATTTTAAAGTACTTAAGAGAGAGTTCAAATTCGTACTTTAGGTGTTGCTATGTAACTCTTGCCTTAAAATTTTTCCCCTGAAATCTCAAATGAAAATGGTCATGAACATTTAGAGTGATATGAGTGTTCAATAATGGGGCCATCGAACATGAGGGACAAGAAGGACCTTCTTTTAAGGTGAATGCGCAACGCTTGAAAGCATACTTTTTCAAGTGCCAAGAGATATCATTGATCAAGGTGGTGTCTTTGAAGAGGCATGAGGAAAATTTCTGTTCATGCTACGATGTTAATAGGCTTTTTTTGGGATGTAATTTAAGTGTTCGTATTTTAGATAATGTGTGAGTTAATGTTGTAGGTGATGGATAATGTTTAATGAAATTTTTGGCGTATCATTGAAGCTAATAAATGAGCACAATGTAGTTCGCCGATTGAATCGAGAAAAAATAAAATGATTTCAATGTTCTGGAATTTTCGGCAGGAGATCTTGGGCATTAGGCGAATTGTTGATGTTCTTAGGAGGCCCGATCAAACCGCTGTTGATTTAACCCAATCTTGATTTGGGTTTTATGAAACTCGGTAATCCTGTGAATTATAGGAGAATTGCCAATCTGATAAGCAATCCTAATCTTGTCCTCCATCTAGATCCCTACATCAACTGGAGGAACTGTAAAAATCGTAGAGGTAAGTGACCAATCGATGTTTTCCCGAATAGATCGGGGAGCACGACGAATGTCACCGGATGGGTGAAAACCGAGTGGTTTTTCAAAGGCCAAAGTTTTAAAAGAATCATTTTCCTTCACTTTCCGTTACTTTTAATCTTCACAAACACACACCCAACTTTGGGTTCAATATTTTATCATTTCTCTAGTATTTTTGTCATTGATCTATGCTCGGTGTTCGAAGACTTTGTCGCCTAGCATTACAATCTCTATTAATTGGCATTAAAGGTTTGTTTTCTGAACCCCTAGTTTATCTTGAGAACTTTTGTACTAATATGCAATGATCTTATCTTACTGATGTGTGTTGGGCCTCTCTGAACTAAATTGTTGTTGTTTGATTGCCTGTTAGTTTGATAATCTTGCCTATCATGCCATTAATGTTGGATTCCCATAATTTCTAATTAAAATTGATGAATTTTATGATATTGTGTGTGCATATTGTTGGGTGTAGGATTAATACGAGCTATGCATGCTTTGATAGTGTTGTGGGGTTGAGGGATTTAATCGAAGAAGATGGGTTTAAAATAGGCACATTGGGTCATTTGCTGAGCTGGGTCGAGCTCACTCAACCACTTGGTTATTCGCTGAAGTTCCCCATCTCACTTTTAGTTTTTTTCTATATTTGTTACTATACTCTATAACTTTTAGCGAGAAGTTTGAAATCACCGAAGGCACTCGACAACTCACCAAAACTCTTATTCATCGCCATTTGTATGATCTGCTTTATCCTTTTTACATTGGTATCTTTGGTGGAGTAGTCTTTGATTGCAAAAGTAATTTGTCAACTTGCCGACTGTTTCGGCAATCTTTCTGCAACTGATTTTCAATATGTTGGTTTGAACATCTTCCAACTCTTTTTTGATGCTTTGCAAAAATTGCTAGATCAAAAGTAGCTAGAGGAATTATGTGCATAAAATTTTAAAATGAATGAGCAGACGTCACATCCTCCCACGAACGGAAGACAACTAGAGATAAAGGTAAGAGTAGGAGGTCCAGTTCTTACAAGAAAACTACTCTCTAAGACCCTTCTATTCCTTCAGGATTGGGATTTTATGCAGTTCTGGAGACTTTTTTAGCAGATAGACCCTTTGCAGACTCTTATACAATTATTGTCCCTTATGAGGAAAACCTAGACATTGATGCCCAAGTTATGATAGATGGCTCAAATGAATAGATATGATCCTCTATTTATCTCTCTCCGCTTGCTTTGGTTCACTTTTTTTTTTATATTTATTTCATTTGCATTTGAGGACAAATGATCTTTATTTGTGGTGGGTAAGGCCTATCTTTTGTGTGAATATTGATGTTTCATATTTTGTTTGTATATTGGGTTTGTGAGATTCACTTGTGTTTGAATTGTATATTGGGGGTGTTTGAGCTTTGGGCTCCGCGTTGAAATCGTGAATGATTTTTTACCCTTAAAAAACATTGCCATCTCATTTTTGTGTTGAATGTGGTCAAATTTGAGTCCTGGTATTGATAAATAAATATGACTTGAGTATTGCCCATAATCAAACTATCGTGAATATTCGTCTATGATGAGGCTAAATGAAGTCGAATAGACAATATGTGAACTCTTTGCATCTCGTTATGACTAGCCAAGTATAGAATGGAGTCCCTTGTGGTGAACATTTCACACTAGCGACAGTGTGGAATCTTCTTGACTATGGTGTCAATCTTGTTTGACTATGGTGTTAATGACTTGTGTGATGAGCTTACCGTGAACCCTGCATGATGACCCCTAGAATTTTCCCCGTTAGTCCAGTTGACTAAGTGGTGCAAAATCATGATAAGATCTTAGGGAACTTTGAATATTGTGAGGCAATTTGACATTTACCTCTTTTGAGCCCAACCTTGATCCTTGATCTTTTATTGAAAGAAACGTGATGAAACTATGAACTTTCTTCATCCATTACCCATACTCTTCAGGATGTTGTGATTTATTTGAATAGACAACTTAGGCCAAAATCCTACGTTGGGGCGTGTTTAAAGATAAGGTAAATCAAGGAGAACAAGAAAGTAAGCTTTGACCCATGGTTTTGAGAAAAAATTGAGTCCGTCCATAAAGAAATGAAGAACAGAATGAAAATGAAAAATTAAAAAATTGTGGAACAAAGTTAAAAAGTGATGAAGAAAAGAAAAGGAAGTGTTGTTCGCACCATATTTCATGAAAATAGAAGTCACTGAGCCTAAATAATCATACTTTTCCACTCAGACCGTTACAAGCTTTGGAAAGACATTTTTTATCTTGAGTGATTTGAAAAAATGGTTGGCTAGAAAATAAGGGCAAACCTATGGGTTAAATTCACGCATTGTATTTATCTTTGTGAGTGTGAGTGTTGCATATGACTCTGGAACTTTAAATTATGAACCATTGCGTGTGAATATGGAACCATTCTTTGTGTGAGGGCATTTGAATACATTTGTTGAACTTGAAATTGCATTTGAAGAAAGTTTAGTGAGATAGAGATTCTTAGGTAATGGTAAGTCGTAACCTGAATCTTTAAGTACATAATTAATCCTTGCATGAGTAAGATGAGTCTTTTTGTGTACATTGATGATTGAATCTTGTGTAGCACTATTTGAGATATCATTTTTGAAATTCTGAACATGAGTTTTGGTTGAAGCAATAAATTGTTAAAGTTGGAGGTGTTGATGAGTCCATAATTCAAACTCATTTTGGGCTTTATTTTAATAGATTTAGTATCCTTAAATATATATTTTCCCGTATAACTAATATAAATCCTTGAGTTTCACAGATTTGGAGTGACAAACAAAGCATGTACACTAAGGAGCAAAGTGGAACAAGGTAGCTGAAAGAACGTAGAAAGGAAGAACTGAGGATCGCCTAACCCATTAGGCGTGTCGCCGAATGTCCTTAATCTAACTTTATGTTCCAGTGTGCTAAGCCCTGAAGGAGAAAATCAAGTCGCCGATTGAATGAAATAGTCGTTATGTCGCCGAATAGTTTATCAATGCAGTGATATATTGACCAAAGTTATCAGACGTTAAGAATGTTGAAGGCAAAAACAAAACCGCAATACAAATGACGAAAGGCGGATCACCGAGTGGATTTTCGATCCCAACTTAGTGCGTCGACAGACACTTTGCAGCACTATTTTTGAGAACTATAAATATGTTTTCAAATTCTCAGTTTACAATCTAGACATTGGGTAATCAAATAGAGAATTATTCATTATAGACCTGTGTAAAGACAATATCAATCATTTCCATTCTATGAAAAAACTAGTTGGTATCTATTCCTTGTTTTTTACTATGTCTACCTAAAATCCCAATTCTTGGGGTGTGATTTTGTGAATATGAGTTGATATAACTGTTGGGTATTGCTAACTAATAGTTTATTTGATGTTTAAAAGTTATTTCATTAAGTGGTTGTGGTTGAATTTCATGAGTTGTAGTTGCAAATGCTATCATAACTTAGTGTTTTTGTCTTTGTGAAGAGAGAGGATTTGAAACCAAAACTACTGAATCGATGGTTTGTGGGTAGTGGGTTGGCATGGGTTCAACTCGAGAGAGTGAATCCTAAACCCTCTTCTAGATATTAATCTCAAGGGAGTGAATGGACTAAGGTAAATGTTTCATTTAATTTCCGCTTAATGGTTTTTGAGAGAAACCAAATTTTATTTGGGGTAAATTGATCGAGAGAGATTTTACCCGACTAATGTCTAGCCTAATTACTAATACACAAATATTTACTATTAATTACAATTACCTAGTTTAATTTTTATCTTAGCCCAAAATCCTACTACATCACAAGAATCTTGTCTCCATATTGTATTTTTGTGTATTTACTATTTTAGTTTTTAATTAACTGTTAATCCCCCCTTTTATATTTTACACGTGTGTCAATCTTAATTTAATATGTTTTTGTTTTTAAATGTATTTTATCTATGAGTAACTTGAACTTATTTGTACTTCACTAGTACTTCTTGAAACCACTCTATGTGTGAATGATCCCAATCTTTTTATGCGTTATATTACTACTCATTATTGTAGCACTTGAACATGAAGTAGTGCCTTGATACGTATAGTCAACCTATCCGACCAATATAAGAATTTTCTTCGATATGTCGGTTACTACTGGAGGTTTCTTGAAGGATTTTCATCCATAGCTTCCCGATTAACCAAGTTGACTCAAATGAAGGTCATGTTTTAGCATTCAGATGAGTGTGAGAAAAGCTTCAGGTTGACTACACCTCTATTCTTGACTCTACCAGTTCGGTCAGACGGTTATGTAGTTTATTCTGATGCATCCAGGGTCGTCCTAGGTTGTGTATTGATACAGAAAGGTAAGGTCATAGCTTATGCTTCTAGATAACTTAAGGTCCCGAGGATAAATACCTAACTCATAATCTCGAGCTTGCAGTCATAGTGTTTTCTCTAAAGATTAGAGACAATACTTATATGTTGTTCACAAATCATAAGATCCTCCAATATATGCTCTCTAGAAGCATATGAATCTTAGACAGAGGAAATGACTTGAATTCCTCAAAGTCTATGACATGTATGTAATCTGTCATATAGGTAAGGCCAATGAAGTGGCTGACGCCCTGAGCAAACTATACTTCGATAGTTTAACCAATGTTGGGGATGAGAAGAAAGAATTAGCCAAAGATACTTACCGTCTTGCTCGCTTAGGAGTTCTCCTTATGGACATTTCAAATGGTGGTATGATAGTTCAGAATGGGTTAGGATCTTCATTGCTAGCAGAGGTTAAGGACAAGCACGTGATTTATCAAACTTTAATTTTATAAAATTTTGAACATAAATTGTAGAGTAATTCTTTTTAATATAATCCTTCTACATAGTACGAACAATCTGCTCATGTTAAACTTGCATTTCTCAATCATAAGACTGAGAAGACGGGCCAACATTGTTACATTGAGTCCTTTTTTTTGTTAGTAGAATTCTCAACTACATTTTCATGGTCATAGACCATAATTATTTCATCACTCCTTTGGTATTTTTTCAAATAATTATGTAACATTGTACATGCTATGAGAATTTTAACTTGTGTTCTAATATCATAATGGTTCATTCTTTGTTTCACTTATGTGCAATTACACATTATCAGTGCACAACTTAATGCTCAAATCAAACATACTTGAAGAAGTGATTTTGTTGGATAATGCATACTTTCTATTTGTCTACCACTTCCACTTTACCAGGAGGTCTAAAATCAAAATCATACAAGACACATGAACTACTCACATGAGGCACTACATACGATTTAACACTGTAAGTGAGAGTGAATGGATTGAAGCAATAAGATTCAAATTGGACCAAGTGTCACGACCGGTGAGCTCCCCCTAAAAGAAACATAGTGTACTTGACCTCTCGAAGGTCTTGTACTAGCTAATAGTAATCATTCATCGCATTGTCATAGTAGATTTAGAAGAAATTGAAAACTTTCATAGTGTCACGATCGAAATATAGATCCCATACGAGATCGGCGTCGTTGACCTCTGAGAGGTCGCATTCAAGACTGCATATGTCATCCTTACTTCATCTAAGTTAATTTTAGCGGACAATTTGAAACTTTTTGCTTCTTAACATAGATGTATACATACTACTTAACATAATAGGTGTTCACAAATCAACCATCTAATTAAAATATAATCAAATGAAAGAAAAATTCATAATTTTGTTAAATGTATTTTTGCCAAAAGGCACCAATACAAAGTCTGAACAAAAGTTGAAAGAAACACTAGTGGAACATGGTCCACTAGCTATGTCCTACATCTAAGCTAGATAATAACGGTATACATCTTCGAAAGCATGAGGGCCTACCGATTTCAGATGAAAGATCCACAACCGAATAGGTGCAACGTCAACCTGTAAGCTCTAGCTCCACCTGTGTCTGCACCTTAAATTGTAGAATTGTATGGTATTAGTACACACTCGTACTAAGTATGGGTATATGCAAGCACACACAAAATACATGCATGAGTAAGAACAACTCTTTCCTTACAACCTGATTATGGAAAGTCAAGTCAGTGGACTTGCAAAGATGGGATTACGAAAGTTAGTGAGCTTTCCAAATTTGGATTAGGAAAGTAATTCCATGAGAGTAACATCATCATCATGCTTATAACATTGCACACAACACATAACATCTTACACATAGCATATATCATTTTGCATATAGCACATAACATCTTTCACTCCATTCATCCATATACCATGTGACCTTGGAATCATGGACTTGACATTAAGACTTCCCAAAATGAGGGCACAACATATGGGACCTCAACTAGGGAGCCTTAATTAGCAAACACAGAGTCTGCTTCATTCATTCATACATACTTCATTTCATTTCGTTCATAGGCTAGTGTGAACACTAGCAATACCTAGGATGTAGTTTACGACTTTCATCAGGTTTGCTGTGCAATGATCATGAATGACCTAGTGTCACTACTTAAGTCTAGCTCACCTCTTGATCATCCTATCCTAACACCTTTGGTATCATTCATTTCATTATGTGCATCATTTGAGGTTGGCCTCATTCATTCATTGGGAACTTTAACTTTAACCGACATAGATCATGTGATCATCATGAAATCTAGTGTCTCCCCCACACCGAAAAGAGGTGGAATCACAGGCCAAAGTAACCCAAACATGCTAGCGTACATGGGAATTGAACCCCGCCAGATCCCTATATTGACGGTATTGATTCGAAGACTATGAGATATAAGGAGACCCATACCCGGCATGCCGAATAGTATCTTCTCATGAGAGTTACGTGAACCTCCGCCCTTGCCGAAAGAAAGCATCACCGCTCATAGCTAGTCTATTAGTGCTCAATATAAAGTTCCATTACATTCAACTCATACGTCACGGAAGTTGGCTTCTAGTATGAGGACATCATAGGTCAATAGATTATTTCTTATCTCATCATTAGTATTAAGTGTAATATTATCAATACTTTCATCAGATTGTTCATAGAGACTGGTCTCTTCATTAACTTTACACTCTCATAGGTGAATACGTTTTGGTAACATTCACTTAGCCTCATTTGAGATTGCTCTCATCTTTTACATTAGCCTCTTATCATATTGTAACCACATTCATTAACTTTAGAACATTTGCTCTTCATAGTTACCTACCCCTTATTACGTGAATGTTCATTTCATCATATGCCGATGCACTTGTCCATTTAGTGTGTTTCACACTCTTACTTAACCCTTCTATGGTTGAATCATTTCATTGTTCATTTTATCATATGCCAATGCACTTGGCCATTTACTGTGTTGCACAATCTTACTTAACCCTTCTGGGTTTCATAATTCATTCTTCATTTCATCATTTCAATACATTCATCTTAGGTTCACTTACTTCTAAGCGTATGCTAGACTTATGGGTCTATACATACAAGCCATGATGCTTCATTCATAGTTCGTTTAAGTGATTCATATTTTCCTAAGATTATGTGATACAAGACTTATGTATCTTGTATGTATGCCAAGATCTCGGTTTCGATCTATGTAGGCAGCATTATTTTTGAACATTTATTCACTTATGACTTATGTATAAATACATAATTTGGGCAAGGGAATCCAATTTCGAATCCCTTGGACAACACTTACATTTTCTTTTTATTTTATTTTCGGCCCACAGAACTTGGGAACCGAGATCGAGCCCCAATGTCTTCATCTTTTTTATCCATATTTTTTTTCTTTCTCATTCGCTTGTGTTGGGACCGAGAGGTTTTGGGATGGAATCCCTACATCCTCACTTTATTTTTCTTTTCAAAATTCCCTTTTTCTGCCTAGAGTTCGGGGGTTCCATTCCCACACGCCTCAACATTTCTTTTCTTTTTATTTTTTACTCTGACCGAGAAGTTGTGGGTTAGGATTCCCTCTCCTCTCATTTCTTATTTTCATAATTCCATTTTCCAGACAAGATCACGATTCGAATCCCTCTCACCACATTATTTTAAACTCACTTATTTTCATGGTTTTTAACATGGTGAGGTCACGGGTTCAATCCTCCATGACATCACTTGTTTTAATTAAATTTTTACCAAAATTTTGAACTACTTCAATGTGACCTAAATCCATCAAGTTGTAGCTGGAAAATTTCTAGTTTTTCAGCATCTTTTTCATCACATTACACGTTAGTTCTTAGGGATATTTCAGAGTTCATTTTGAACGTTTTATGTGCATGTTCATAGATTCATTTAACCAAGACTTTCTCACTCAATTCAGACACATTACATTTTACATGAACATCACGATTTCCATAAGTTTGTGCACGTACGAATACAACCATAACATTATATTTTAGAGCCTTAAACCCGAGAGCACATAGTCACGGTTCACATTGCACACACGTACACATAGTTTCGGATCACATAGGTTGTCATTCATACGATTTCAAACACACATTCATGAATATATTCATCACTTAAACACAACACATACCTAATATGTACCAGCAAACATACCCAACCTACGAATCATTGTGAGCTAGTGACAGGGACGTGCAACGGGGAAAAACCCTAGTTTTCATATTTGAATATACTGAACTTTAAGGGGTCTCTTGGGAAAGGGACCAAGAGAGAAGAGAACCATAACTTTTTGACGTTCAAACCTTGACCTGGTTTCCAAGTTTCTCCTCCAAATTCAAGTCCAACACCAAAAACCTCAAGCTCAATTTGACGAACAACCCTCTTTTTGCCTAACGTGATTAATTAGTTGTTTATTTTTATCTTTGGTTGTGAGTTCTTCAAGTGTGAAGAAATTTTGTCAATTTTTCTGTTCTTGAAGTTATTTTTGAAGAGACAACGTGAATGAGAGAAGAGAGAATGATCGTGAAGTGAGATAGACGTGAGAGAGTGAAACGTGAAAGTAGTTTAGGCTTTGGTAAGGACTTAGTCAAACGGGGACTCTCCTTAACTAAAAAAAACCGATTTTTCCTTTTTATTAAAACAGCTAATAAATATTAATTAATTCAGTTAATTAACCAATTTAAATAAAAACAATTTAAATCATTGGTTCCACCTAGGTTTGAACAGGGGTGGAGCAAGACTCCACTCAAAAAGCTAGTTTTCGGCCCTCTCTCCCCAAATCGCCCCTCCACCTTATTAAATAAATAATTAATTATATATTTAGGGTAATTACGATACCACCATTATCCTGGAAAAAGAACATTTTACCCCTAGACCCTCCAACTTAAGAGACCACAAGCATATCATCATTTACTTCATACATAATCATAACAAGTAGAGTCAACTACATGCATACCCAGTAAAATCTTCATGGTATAGTTAACAAGACCAACATTATGAATCTAAAGTAAGACCTCATCATATAGACATAATAGGACTCATACTATGCATATTATCATGCATGTAAGTTAATTCCATAGAGTTGTACATAAGAAACATACACATATACATATAGAACGACTTGCTAGAACTCCCTTTAAGATCTAATTGTGCAATGCACATGTAAAGTCCCATACTCTCACCTACACTAAGCAACTTCCCTTAGGCTATCCTAGTTACGGTTCATTACATTACTTCCATTGTCCATTTTACGTTTGGGATATCCTAGCCTTAACAGACAATAAGACCATGTAAGACAAACATGGAATTTGGTGTTATCCCCTCACACCAAAAGAGTCTTACTTGCCAAGGTAAAACATGAATACCATTCTATCATTCTATCATTTGAGATGGATCCAATAGCTAGGTCCTATGGGGAAACATTGTTATGGAAACTTTGAGGTACCTATGAAACCCTATTTATGCCTATTGGTCATTTAACCCTCTTTATGCCTATTGGATAATTTAGTTATCCACCTCGTGAGGAATATGGTGAACAAGTTTTCCCATCTTTCGGAAGGGCACCCCTCATCATAAAGTTCACTCGATGCTAAGCTAATTTCCCTTTATTGAAAAGCCTTTATTAACTTTACTTCATAAAAATGGCTATAGGAGGTTTAGATCCTCATATTCTAAACTCATAGGTTATAAATGAGAATGTACTTTCCACAAGCTAAATCATGTGAGAAAACCTTTTACATGGACATAGCATATTCAAGCAATATATAGTTTAGAGTACAATTGGGAATACCTTTCAAGAGACCCTTTCTTTACTAGATTATCATACATGCTTCATTATATGCATTCACATATGTGTATGTGTATTTACATGAGAAGAACTTTCACATACATACATTTAAATAATACACATATGCGTACTTCATTATATTATACACTTCCATTTTCATTGCTTAATCATGCATTCATATTCATGTACATAGATTAATCACCCAAGGAACTATCCTATATAGATGCACATGTGCAATCTATGGGCAAAGTGTCATATCATTTCCTAGACTAGTACACCTATCAAATCATCCTAGTTAAAATACATTTATGCTTTATGGACATATAAAATTTTCATGCATAGTAGTACATATTAGTGCATATGAAAATTATCCTTTCATTAGGCATCATGAACCTATACTAATTATAGCCATGCATAAGATGTGTGTGTACATATGAAACATTATCATATAATGGCCATCGATATCCTATTGAGGAAGCCACCCTCTTAAGACCACAATACACATTCAAGCATACACGACACACCACATTATAGTATAGGAGACAAGACATCTTCAACATTGCATCCAAGACTCCTAAGATTGACTAAGATCATACACTCATATAGGGGTACATAACCAGGGGACTTTCATCAATAGACTTCATCAATGATAAACATGTAGACCAACTAACCCTAACAACCTTGTTCACATATATATTGCACCATTATTACACCTACAACATGATACTAGATTAGAAGACTAAGCATACAACCTCTTGTGTGTGATCATCATAACCACACTTCACCAAGCATCAATTTGCCTTCAAGGACATGAGCATAACATATAGGTACGTAGATAAGAATGTAAACACTTCCACCCTAACTGGTGCGTACCAAACAATGCCATACAAGACAAATTCAACTATCAATTCTATAGAAAAGTTGATGAAGTAGGGAAAACTCACCAATTCTCCAAACTTTGATCATTATTGATTAATACTCATAATTCATCAATAATTCATATATAAGGCCGTATCTAAAAGTAAAATAACATAAACGAAATAATGATTCAACCATCATAGGATCAAGATCACATTATGTACACTACATCATCAAGTCTATAGAAGGTGGAGAAATATAGGTCGAACTTACCGAACCTTCAAAACTTGATCCTCAATGATGAATTACCCAAAAATTCATCATCAATTGACATAAAAGGATATATAATTTAGCAATTCAAAACAATCTAAACATAATTCAATCACCATCTAATCAAGATCAAAAGACCCACATTATATCATGATTTGAGAATTTGGAGGATCATGGGTTCATCATGGAATTGGACTGAAATTCATATTTAAAACAGAAGATATTCATCAATTAATTGTAAACATGATTTTGTAATAAATTTGATAAAGAACCCATGCTAAATTGAAAATTGGGAATTTCGGTCTTTGAATAACTTCTGAAATTCTTTGATTGAACTCCTTAGATGAAAGGATAACTAAGGATGAAGGATAAGCATATCATATTGATTGAATACCCATGAAAAATTGAGAAGAAACCACGAAAATCCATCCCCTAGCTTGAACCTTGAGTTTTCCCTCCAGTGGAGTTTTCATAGAATTTGGAAGAGAAGAGAGCTTTTGAGATTTAGATTTCTTATTGGGTGTTGGTGTTTGGCTTAGGAAAGGGTTTAAATAAGTCCTATAAACTATTTTTAGCTTACTCCAAATTACTCAAATACCCCACACTTATTTGGAATTTTACAAAAGTCAAACTTAGCTTTCATTTTCGAAATCTTCGTCGGGGAACAAGTCCGAACTTGATTTTTGAAATAAGTTCTTGGGATCGTAGATTCCGCGTTGTTTCCTATACGCAGAGAAAACTTTTTGCCTAAGGAGACCCTAGTCCGCGACGCGGACCTATTTCATGCAAGAAACTCATTTCTGCCTTGGGCAGCTTGTCGGCCCAACGTTTGGTCCTCCTCAAGGACCCCTAGGGTGGTCTTTAGGGAGTCGTGTCTGGACGTTTCAACCCTATATAAAAAAGTATACATGTTAGGGTCTTATCCTTTAAATTTAAGAACCAAACAACACATAAAACTTACAAAGGCACACTAGAACTCACTTGCACATCTCAAGGATAACTTTCAAACGTTATAGGACATTCTTGAATGTTTGACCTCCAAAATACTTCAAATCAATCATGCATACTGTTATAAACTTAATCAACATATTATTATCCTTTTTAGACACATGTGAGGCTCTAGACACCTTAGTTCATTTTGGTAGACCTTACAATATCACCCACATGGGAACATTCGTCCTCGAATGACAGTTGGAACATTTTAAAACACTTCCAAGGACTCAATGAACTATAGAGAAGCTAAGAACATTCATCACATAAAAGTCAATGCACCAAACTTACAATCAAAACGAACTCCAAACCATTTTGACTCCATGCAAGACAAACAAGTAAAATCTTCACTCACTCACCCTTTAGGCATCAAATACATAGGTACTTCTCATGTTCATAGGAGTAACATCCTTCTCCTAATCATCACATGTTTTTTTTACATTTCATTTTATTAAGTTCTCATCACACAACAACCTTTATGTTACACATAGGTAAGTTCAATATCACTCAAGAGGAAAACAAGTAATTCACACTCGATGCACCTAGATTATGAGTATAGTAGATCAACAAGGATATTTATCATTTAGTCACAATACCCTTTAGGTCGTTCCTAACATTACCATGTTTTGTTATGTCTAAGGAGGAATCTCCTTCACCTTAACATAATCACATGTTATCATGAATTCATATACAAGCAATGCACAAAGGTCAATTCACTTTTAAGAGAAATCCTCTACTTTTAACCGAAGCATCCTCATACTTTCTTCCTAATGAAGTTAACTTGGTAATTCATAACACACAGATCATGACAACAGTAGGAAGTCACTTACACATTGTTTCAAGTCCTAGCATGACACTAGTCTTCATAAGCATGCATCAATTAGGGAAATTCTTGCAATTTATAGGTACACATCAAGAGCACTAGCTAAACATACTAAAACTTCTTAAGAGTGAGTCTACACTAATACTTACCTAGTCATAAAAGTCACATATTTTTAAGAGACTCATTATCTTTCATTTAAAACGGACTCAAATTCTCATTGTGGTCTAAAACACCGCATCTCAAAAGCACCGCATCTCAAAAGTGACATCAATCATGCTTCGTATATCATCATGAAAACAAATGCACAATTATCATATAAAGATGCACAAGAAACATGAGAAACATGAATTTGATCAGAATCCCTATGCATGCAATAAGTGTCTTCAACACATGCACAACATAAGGTCAATTTGACATGCACAACATATGGAGAATGTGAAAATTATACTTATATGCAAGACTGCCATCATGGACAAGCTACTACAAACTCTTTGGTTTCAAGTTCAAGTGAGAATAGAAGGACAAGATAGGGATATCGACAACCTTACTACTCACACCATAATCCTCCACTTAGAGTAAACAAATTTAAGAGCAACTGAACTCATCCTCATACGAAACATGTCTTACCAACCTTAGCAACTAAACAACATCATCCCTCCCTTGGGATATAAGCTCATGCGCACCCTTTGTTTACATCACCTAAAAATGAATCTCAACATAGGAAAGTTCAAGGGCACTCAACATAGGAACTTCAAGGGTAATCAAAATATTTCTATCTAGACACATTACCCCCCCACTTGGGATAAGCCTTATCACTACATGCCCTTAAACACCAAGGTCAAGACAAGTCAAGACCAATTTATATACTCCTCACACAAGAAATTTTGGCATCATTAAAGGTTTTCACTCCTATTCTCATATCAAGGAGCCTACTAACTCTATAATCAAGGGGTAATACCTCAAACATCATCATTCCTCTAAGCCCAACATCTAAAGGAAACTCATAGTAATCAAGTTAGGTCATGCTACCAACCACATACGACCTTAACTACACCTTGAATACAAAGGGTCATGAAAACCTTAGGGGAATCAATAGAAGAAATTTTACCATAAAGGGCTCTTTCTTTTCTTTCATCACTAGTCAAGGTAATTTCTAGGTCATTCAACCCACATCATCACCTTGGGAAGAAACTTACAACGAACTACACCTAATTACATCGAAGCACTTACTCAATCAGTCATACTTAAGATCCACCTAAGCAGGTACTCACAACTTTATAGTAGGTCAACATCAATTCTCTCCTTCTCTTTAAGGTTTAAGGGATATATACTACCTTCTAAGTCAACTTTATGGAAAAAAATAATTCAAACCTATGGAACAAAACCCTTTATTCCTTTATTACCCACTCTTGGAATAGGTTTATATGGACACTATCCATCTAGTCATAAGGGTTTCCCCCATTAACTAGCATACTACACAATCACCTTAAAGGTTAGCACACTACCTCGCTTCTAGGATCAAGCCTATACCAAAGACTCCAATCCACAGAAGGCATCCATACAACAATTCCCAAATAACAAGGAAACAATGAAACATTTGAACCATTGCACATATATAAAGTCAACATGCATCTTTAGCTATTTATCAAATTCTATTAGATCATTTCAATCTTAAACCATAGCATTACATTATCGTCATACCAAATCATATAGCAAGTTATCATTACAAAGGGAACTCCTTTAAACTAGAACAAATTGTATGAAGGTATAACTATATCATAACATAAATTCTCACATAAAATATAATTTCACCTAAATCATATATATAACCATAAATGGCATCACATCAACATATACTCAAAATTAAACTTAACACATACTTATCAAGCCACAAAACAAAGTAAGCATGGACTCACCTTTTCTCTATCAAGCATTGAGATATAATCTCATCCAAGTAATAACATCTAAAAGACCATCGGACAAGAAAATATAAGAAAGGAAGATCATATAGATTTTGATTCTATGGCATGATACAACAGTAGTGATGAAGGGAAACTCTATCGTGCTATAGACTCTTTCTCATCGATGTGTTGTGACTCACCATTGATGAAAAAAGACTCTACTAAACGTGGAAATATGAGACTTTTGGACCCTAAAACAACTTTCATAAACTTAATGCTCTGATACCACATTTGTAACGAATGGAGAGCACCCCCTAGAAGTAACATGGCGTACTTGACCTGTTGGAGGTCTTGTATGAGCCCATAGCGATCATTCATCACACTGTCATAGTAAATTTAGCAAAAAAATTTGAAACTTTCATAGCACATCATATGCTAGAATCGTCACTTCATACACACACACACACACAAAGATAATATATATATATATATATAATATATATATATATATTATATATATATATATCTATATATATATATATATAGAGAGAGAGAGAGAGAGAGAGAGAGAGATAGATAGATAGATAGATAGATAGCTATATAGATAGATAGATATTATAAGTGAATATACCTAGTTGGAACCTAAGTCTCTTTTTCCATATTAGACTCAACATCAATATAATAAAATAGGGACACGACCCTTTAACATCGTGGCATAATATCTAAGCTATTACATATATTTTGAATGAAACATATTAGAGAAAATCCTTACATATAAGGATTCCTTTCCTTGAGCATGGAAAGTATATATCAAGACCTTCACTTAGAGACGTCTTCTAAGAACCCATAACCTAAACTATTTATAAAAAGGTGATGAAGAATGGTGTCAGTACAAGAATGCACCAAGTATGGAGACCATGCGAAAACATGCATTTAAAAAGGACATTTTTCTCAAAAAACCATGTGTCATGAATTTTAGTTAACCTTCATAAAAACTTTGATATAATAAGCAGAACATGGATAATATACTTCACATAAGCATGGACAATATTCATAACATCACATAAAGCCACATTATCTTAACTTTTACCTTAAGTCTTTTAACCCCCAAGTAACCCTGTAGTAACACTTGGTGCAATGTATGAATAGTGTCCCATTCCACCATCCACACTCAAGAATCATCTTACTGTCACCAAGGCGAACATTAACATAACCTTCGTTAACTTAAACATATGCATTAATAGAAACATAGCATATCCTAAAATACCTACTTCACCTATGAACCAACATGTGCTATGAACCACATATAAACTCACTTAAAGACCACATGCAAGTCAACACTACCAATAACATCATAATAGGCAATAGTCAACAATAACATACTTGGAATTCATTTCATATAGACATCACAAATAGTCAACGAGAGCAACATTATGCATCTAAAGTAAGACCTCATCATATAGACATAATAGAACTCATACTATGCATATTAGCATGCAAGTAAGTTTATGCCATAGAGTTGTGCGTAAGAAACATATACATATACATATACATATATATATATATATACATATAGAGTACCTTCCTAGATCTCCCTTCAAGTGATATCTCTGAAATGCATAAGTAAAGTTCCATACCCTCATCTACACTAAGAAACTTCCTTAGTCTATCCTAGTTAGGGTTCATTACATTACTTTAATTGTTCATTTTACTTTAGGGAAATCTTTGTCTTAACTTACAATAAGACCATGTAAGTCAAACATGGAATTTGGTGTCATCCCCTCACACCAAAAGAGATATCTTACTTGCCAAGGTAAGTGATAAGCTCATATTATACTTCCCTAAATGAGTATAAGCAGTCGTATCAAGTAAAGAACCCAATTGTTAGGTTGGGGTCGATCCCATGAGGAAAATAGTTTAGACTTAACTTCAATCTACGATTACGTCATTTTAGTCAAGTCATTTCCAAAAACAATTAATTAAAGGAGGGGGTTTGTATCAAGTGATGAGAGAAACTAGGGTTTAAGTGTTCCCTAGAGATTCATAATGCGACAATCCTAGATATAACAATCCTTTCCTAGTATCTTGCATTCAAAGCGATATGTTATATATCCCTAATTCCATGGTCCGGAAACTAGAGAATTTCACTCCGTAGCTTGGTCGGCCTACGTGTGTCTACTTTACTAAACCTTACCTTCACCTCATATTAATCATCATATTCAATGTATGGCTAAGTTACAACTCTGGACCAATTGAAACTAACCTATTAGATAGTGTATACTAAATCTTTGTTGATAATTCTTTTCCTATCAATTACCTCCTTGGTCCGACATGTAGAAATAAGGAAAGTTCTAACGTGTGGACTCGTTAAAGAACTTCTAATCGAAAGAATTATCAATGCATGCAAGATCCTATTCTAGAATTGTCATTTATCTAGTTTTACCTTGTTAATTACCCATGGTTCCCAAAACCCAATTTGTGGATTTAGTTACCCATGCTAAGAATCAAACAATTCATAATTGTTAAACAAGAAATCATGTGCTTACTTTAACAAGTTTGAAGAAAAACCAAAAGTATCACTTGAATTCACTAAAATATTAAAAGAAACGATTCTGGAAAATTAAAGTGTTTTCTTAAAAATCAAAGTTTAACTTCCAATAACACAAATCTGAAAAATAGTAAAGAGTCTAACCCCAAAAACAATATTTTTAGTCCTGTTTATAATAATAAATTCCTAAAATAAGAAGGAGTTCTATTTAAGGAATTTTTTTTTGTCCAAAATGCGTCTACCGTTGAGGACCCTATTGACGGTCCGTGGATGGAATGACGGACCGTCGACAACTTCTGTTGGTCCATACTTCAAACCTTTTTCCACTTCCACTTTTCAACACTTTTTGTTACCATTGACGGACTAACAACATGGTTTGTCAGTGGATCTACGGTCCCTCAATGTCCTCCGTTCCTCCATACTTAGCAGTTCCTTCAAGCCAAGTATTGGACTACTTTTTGTTACCACCGACGGTTAGCCATGACGGTCCGTCTATGGATGGACAGACCGTCGCTCCTTCAATAGCCGCACACTTGGTTAGATTTCCCTGATTTGATTTCAGCTGCTTGGGCCTTCAGTCGACGATTATCACCTACAGACCGTTGTAAGGTCGCGGACCATCAGTGGCTCCGTATGTCATCACTTCTGCAAATTTCAGCACAGTCTTCAATGTTCTTATTCTGGACAATTTTCCTGCAAACACAGAGAAATACACATTAAAACTACTATCAAAAGGCCTTAGGCACACATTAAACTTAAGGAAAAAGGATTGGAAGTAGCGTAATACCACTGTACATCAACACCCTTAACTTAAATTCGTTGTTTGCCCTCAAGCGACGCACTATGACTCACCATAACACCTTTGTACAAAAGTATCTTCTTTTAGGCTTTCACAATATTCTTGCTATCAATCCCTATTATTTTCATTGTTTTTACGAATGATATCACTCTTATGCTCATTCATGTTGATCAAACCATGACACAGACTCGATATCAACTGACACCTCTCCTCTTTTATCTCACACCAAGGTAGCAACTTTCCAATATTGAAACTAGTGTCCTCACTTTAGAAACAACATCCTAATTTTTTCACACAGTGATTTCAATTTAAGTATAAGGATTACTTTTCAACACTCGCTCTCAGAACCAATTCACACCTAGTTGATACTTGTTGCAATAAGTTCCCTTATTTTCACTGCTTTAAGTTCACCATATTAGACTCTCAGGATCACGATAGGGCTTTCTTGGCTTATAACGTAGGCTCAAGGTATGGTAGGGTACATTTGCATGCATTTTAGTGACTTGTTGCCCTCCCTGACATTACTGCTAAGCGTCCTACCTTTTTATGATTTATTATACCCTACTCTCATCTTTTTATATCTTTTGCCTTGGTTTTCTCCTTTGTTTTTCCTCTTGTGCAAATGACATACGGGGCTGCTTTACTTCTTATTTGAGAAGTAAGTTTGAGCGTATCACTAAGTCACCTATATGTCTCACATGTCATTATATGTTTATATATTTTTTCATGAGATTATGAGGTCATTATATAGTTATTATAGTGTTTGTAGGCAGTGTGTCAAGTTTCATGAAGTTTGGAGGTCAAACGTCAAAGAACTTCCATGACCTTTGAAAGGCTTGCCTTGAAAAGACCTCGTGTGTCTATGCATGTTTCGTTGAGTTTTACGTGTTTGTTTTGAATGAAATTCATATAGAAGGTCCTAAAATCGTATACAAACATATTCGGGTTGGAAACATCCAGGTGAAAGTCCCCAAGGACCAACCAAGGGTCCTTGAGGAAGGACCCTTTCCTTGAAGCCAAGACAGCCCCAAATGACGGAGGCAGTAGATGACTCGTGGGACATTCAATGCCCCATCGATTGGTGTCGTGGGTCAATACATAGGTGTGAGAGAAGTGCAATCCAATTACCAGCCTCGGTCACAAACCACCGACCAATAGAACTTGGTTGAGGGACGGTCTGTTGGTGTATAACATTCCAGAAAATGTACTTGTCTATTGAATAGTCTATTAGGTTTTAAGAATATGTATTGGGTACATAGGCATCCCAATGCCCAACATTGAGAAATATTGGGCATATTATGGAATATTGGCTTAATAGTGTTAGCCAATTTCTATGTATACACAAGTATTTAAGATATAATCCAACCAAGCTTGTTTAAGAATTGTACATGTAATTAAGACCCTAAGCTAAAATATTGATTCTTAACTTAACACATTATGTACTAGGCATCCAAGTGTCAAGCCTAGGTACCATACCATATGACCACTTAAAATGATCATGTAGATTAAGCAGTGTCCAAGGACACAGTGAGGATCCTTAGGACAATAAATAAACATTCTACATGAACCTTCCAAAATAGTTACTTTGGAAGTACACGCAACACATATGCAACCGGCTAAGAGACAAGCTAACCGATTTTGTTACAGCTGTTGGGCACAGGCGCGCGTCCGGGTCAGACCACGTGGGTCCAAGCTCCCTTACCGGTCCTAGACACTAACTAACTAGCCTAGCTAATTCACTAACCTAGGACAAACAAAAAATAACTAACTAAGGGACCCGACGACATAAGACCTAACTGAGTGACATTAAGACAAGTAATTAACAAAGAAACATCCTATTACATAACCTAGGATGATCCAAAGGGTTTATTATGTAACTACCCTAAAACTGGATATGCTAAGTAATACTGAATATGTCTAGAATGCCTACAATTAGACCAGGTTCACACAGATTGATGCGCATTGAACAAGACCTCTGAACCCTTGCTACAACCAAGAAAACTAACTTGGGGAGTTATTTGATCTAGAAAAGTTTGGGTCCAGCAATATAGGTCTCTCAAATACGAATATTTACTCTAATGAGTCTTTACCGAACTTCAAAAAAGAAAATCTTAGGTTTGGAGGGTCTAGGGGTAAAATGGTATTTTTCTACGTTAAGGATAGTATTGCAATTAACCTAAATATATAATTAATTGTTTAATTAATAATGAGGAGGGGCATTTGGGGAGAGAGGGGAAAAAATTGGCTCTTAAAGTGAAGTGTTGCTCCACCCAGATTCGAACCTAGGCGGAAACGATGATTTAAATTGTTTTTTTATTTAAGTTGGTAAATTAATCTAAGTAATTAATATTTATTATTTATTGTATGATTTAAAATAAAAGGGAAATAAATTTTTAATATTTAACTAACCTTATTTGACTAAGTCCTAAACTAGACTCCTAGCTAAGATAACTCTCTCCTCTCACGTCGATCTCTCAACACACGTTCAATCTCTCTCCTCTTTCACGTTCTCTCTGCCAAAATAACTTCAAGAACAGAAAAATAAACCATGTTCTTCGCACTTGAAGAACTCACCACGAAAGATAAAAACAAACAACAAAATCAATCACGTAGGCAAAGAGAAGGTTGTCCGTGAACTTGGCTATTGAACTTCGGTGTTGGATGTCTGTTTAGAGGAGTTCATTGGGTAGAAAGTCAATGTTTGAACGTCAAAAAGGTATGGGTTCTCTTCTCTCTTTCTCTCTTTCCCAAGATACCCCTTAAGGTTCAGTAAATTCAGTCCGAAAACTAGGGTTGTTCCCCGTTGCATGTCCCTGTCAGTAACTCCCATTAAATCATAGGTTGGTTATGTTTGCTGGTATAAAACTAGGGATAAAATGTGTTTTTGTGATGCTTATGTGTTTATATGTATGTTCGAAATTATGTGACTTATGTTGATGTTTTTTGAAAATTTAACTACGTGCGTTTGGGTGTGTTGTCGTGGCTATTGGTCACAGTTTAGGACTTGAAATGGCATGTTAGTTCTTTGTATTTCATGTACACATGTTTATGTAAATTGTGATGTTCAAATGAGATGAAATGTGGCTGACTTGAGTGAAAATCTCTTGACTAAACGAATCCATGAAAATGCACCTAAAACGTTCTAAATGCACTATGAAATTCCCCTTAGAACTAACGTGTAATGTAATGGAAAAGATGTTGAAAATGTAACTCAAATTTCAAGCACCTTGTTGATCATTTCAGCCAAGTTAGTTTTTTAAAATGTCAATGAAAAGTTAAGAAAAACAAGTGAGGTCACTGAGGATTGAACCCATACCCGACACGTGAAAAGTTGTGAAAAAAAGAAGTGACAAACAATGTGGTAAGGGGGAATCGAATCGTGTTCCTAGCTGGAAAATAATATATGAAAATAAGAAATGAGAGGAGTGGGATTTGAACCCACAACCTCTTGGTCAAGATTAAAGAAAAATGAAGATAAAACAAGTGTGAGGGTGGTGATCAAACCCACGACCTCTAAGCAGAAAAGGAGAATTAAAAGAAAATAAAGAGAGGCGGTGGGGGTTCAATCCCACAACCTCACGATCAACTCAAAAAAGTCCAGAGCAAACGAAAATAAAATAATTAGGCTGTGGGGGATCGATCCCACAACCTCTTGATCCCAAAACGGATAAAAGAAAAGGAGAAAATAAAGAAGAAAAAGAAATGACAACGTTGGGGATCTATCTCGGACCAAATGTTGTGTGACCGAAAAAAATAAAAAGAAAAATGTAAGTGTTGTCTAAGGGATTTGAAACCAGGTTCCCTTTCCCAAATTTCCATATTATTACATAATTCATACATTAATAAATGTTAAACATAATGCTTCTTACATAGATCGAAATCGAGATCTTAGCATACATACAAGATACATAAGTCTTGTACCACATAATCTTTGAAAGATATGAATCACTTAAACGAACTATGATTGAAGCCTCGTGGCTTGTATGTATAGACCTATAAGTCCAACAGACGTTAGAAGTAAGTGAACCTAAGATTTATGTAATGAAATGATGATATGAAAAATGAAAGGATGAAACCCTAGAAGGGTTAAGTAATAATGTGAAACACACTAAATGGCCAAGTGCATTGGCATATGATGAAATGAACATTTACGTAAAAGTGGTGAGTAATTATGAATAACAAATGAGCTACTGCTAATGATTGTGGTGACAACATGATATGAGGCTAATGCAAAATATTAGAGCAATCTTAAATGGGCCTAAGTAAAAGTTACCAAAACGTACTCACCTATGAGAGTGTAAAGTTAATGAAGAGACCAGTCTCTATGAACACTTTTATAAAAGTATTGAGATTAACAAAATTAATACTAATGATGATATGAGAAATCATCTATTGAGCTATGATGTCCTCATTCTAGAAGCTAGCTTCTATGACGTATGATTTAAATGTAATGGAACTTTATACTGAGCACCGATATACTATCTATGAGTGTTAATGCCTTCTTTTTTTTTTGGAAAGGGAGGAGGTTCACGTAACTCTTATGACATGAGACTGTCTGGCATGCCGGGTATGAGTCTCTTTATATCTCCTAGTCTTCGAACCTATACTGCCAATATAGGGATCTGGCGGGGTTCAATTCCCATGAATGCTAGCATATTTTGGGTCACTTTGGCCGGTGATTCCACCTCTTTTAGGTGTGTGGGAGACACTGGCTTTCATGATTCTCACATGATCTATATTGGTTAATGTTAAAGTTCCCCATGAATGAATTAGGTCAGCCTCAAATGATGCACATAATGAAATGAATGAGACCAATTGTATTAGGATAGGATAATCAAGAGGTGATCTAGACTTAAGTAATGACACTAGGTCATTCTTGATCATTGCACAACAAACCCGATGAAAGTCTGAAAATGCATCCTAGGTATAGTTGCTATTTACACTAGTTTATGAATGAATAAAATGAAGTATGTATGAATGAATGATGCAGAATCTGTGTTGCTAAATAAGGCTTCCTAGTTTAGGTCCCATATGTTGAGCCCTCATTTTTTGTTAGTCTTAATGTTAAGTCCATAATTCCAAGGTCTCATGGCATATGAACAAATGATATGAAAGATGTTATGTGATATATGCAATATGTTTATGTGCTATATGAAATATGTTATGTGTTATGTGTAAGATGTTATGTACTGTGTGCAAAATGATACGTATGATGATGCATGTTACTCTCTTGGCATGACTTTCCTAATCAAAATTTGGAAAGCTTACTAACTTTCATAATCAAAATTTGGCAACTCTACTGACTTGACTTTCCATAATCATGTTGTTAGGAAAGAGTTGTTTTTTTCATGCATGTCCTTAGTGTGTGCTTTGATATACCTATACTTAGTACAAGTGTGTACTAATCCCATAAAGTTCTACAATTTTAGGTGCAGGCACAGATGGACGCTAGAACTTACTGGTTGACGTTGCAGCTATCCGGACATGGAGCTTTCATTCGAACTTGGTAGGCCCTCATGCTTTCGAGGATGTCTACCGTTATTATCTAGATTAGATGTAAGCTATAGCTCATGTATAATGTTTCACTACTGTTTGTTTCAACTTTTTTTCAGACTTTATATTGGTGCCATTTTTGCAAAAATAAGTTTAATAAAATTATGATCTGATTCGTATATTTGATTATCTCTTTATTAGATGGTTGATTTGTGAACGCCTATGATGTTAAGTATTATGTATACATGTACGTTAAGAAATAAAAGTTTCAACTTTTCCGCTAAAATTAACCTAGATGAAGTACGGATGACATAAGCAGGTTCTTCTACAACCTCTGAGAGGTCAACAACGCCGTTCTCGTCTGGGGTCTAGATTTCGATCGCGACAAAGTTGGTATCAGAGCACTAGGTTTAATTCCGAGGATAATAAGTTCACATTAACCATATCGAGTAGTTTCTAAGTCAAGGTAGTGAAGTGCACCACTATCCTGAATTAGAGATAGCATAATTATTAGCAACATTTCCCTTCTTCTTATCTTATTGTGCCTTTCCTAATGTCCGATTTTCTTGGTGTTCTGAGAAATTCTAACATAAATCCTTCTTACTTTTCGGAAAATGAATACTAGGATAAAAATTGGTCAAATAAGAGGAGGAGTAGCTGCTGAGGGCAATCAGGTTTCACCCCAGGCTCTTGTTGAAGGGTTGACTGATGCTGAGGTAAGGGCATATGTATCCCAAATGGCACAGGCCATCACTATACAGGCCCAATCCATGAGTGACTAGGTCAACAGACTGATGTTTTGACAAGGTTCGCATTATGGCTGACAGGCTGAGAGACTTTACGAGGATGAATCCTCCTATTTTCACAAGGTCTAAGACTTCAGAGGATCCTCAGGAGATTGTGGATGAGGTGCATAAAATTTTGGTGGCTATAGGGGCCACATAAACTGAGAAAACAGAGTTGACTTCCTATCAACTCAAGTATATTGCACAGACTTGGTGCAAGTTGTGGCGAGATAGCTGAGTTTTGGGCGGAGTTTCAATCACTTGGGAGTTGTTTAAGATAGCCTTCCTGGAGAGATTCTTTCCCAGCGATAAGAGGAAGGACAAGCTTGAGGATTTCATCAACCTTAAATAGGGATCCATGACAGTCAGGGAGTATTACCTGAAGTTGGTTAAGCTGTACAGGTATGCTACTTCCCTTGTATCTAACAACAGGGATGAGATGAGCAAGTTCCTCACTGGAATCAGCAGAGATCTTCAGGAGGAGTGTCGGTCTGTGAAGCTCCATGATAACATGGACCTCTCAAGGTTGATGGTTCAGGTCCAGCAGGAAAAGGACATCCAAAAAAATAGGGGCGCAACAGAAACAACTTTGGTGTCTGTGAGTTGCCCTTATTCAAAAAGGGGCAATAGAGTTCAGGGAACTCTAACTCTCAGAGGAGTACAACACCTAGAGGAGGCAGACCCGAGTGATGGTGAGATGCAGCATTCCAGAAAGGATTGTGTGATCTGTGGCAGTGCTCACAGTGGAGAGTGCAAACAGGGCACTAATGCCTGCTTCGATTGAGGTAAGAGTGGGCACATTGTTAAGGATTTCCCACAGAAAAGAGGTCAAGCTGAAGGTAATACTCAGCCTAGGCCAATTCCACAGGATGCAGCAGCAGCCGAGCCGCCTTATAGGAACATGTTCTACGCCTTGAAGGGAAGGGAGGAGCAGGATAAGTCCGCTGATCTAGTCACATGTATGCTGCAAGTATTCTCAAGTTATGTTTATGATTTACTTGATCTAGGGTCTACGCTTTCCTTTGCAGATCCTTTGCATGCTCTCACTTTTGAGATATTTCCTGAAGTTTTGCATTATCCTATAGTGTTAGTACACCTTTAGAAGAAAATGTAAGAACTTATAGAGTATACAAGGAATGCCCAATAGTTGTATGTGGTAGGACTATGTGTGCGTACTTGGTTGAGTTACCAATGCATGATTTTGATGTTATTATTGGCATGGCATGGATTCATAATTGTTATGCTTGTGTGGATTGTCGTAGTAGGGTTGTGAGCTTTCGTTTCCCTAATGAAGAAGAGCTAGTTTAGAAGGGGCACCATCTGAGTCATCCTAATCACTTGATTTCGAACCTTAAGTCCAATAAACTGATGTCCAAGGGGTTAGTGTGTCACCTTGTTAGTGTTAGCAATTTAGACCATGACATTCGTTCCATAGACTCAGTGCCTGTAGTGAATGAGTTCCAAGATGTATTTCCTGATGATTTGCCTGGAGTTCCTCCCTCTCGAGAGATTAACTTAGGTATCGACTTAGAACCTGATACTAAATAAATTTCAATTTCTCCTTATAGAATAGGTCCAGCTGAACTCAAATTGTTGAAGCTGCAGTTAAAAGATCTCACTGATAAGGGTTTCATTCAGCTGAGCATATCCCCTTGGGGTAATCCAGTATTGTTTGTGAAAATGAAAGATGTAACCCTTATAATGTGTATCGATTATCGACAGCTCAACAAAGTCACTATCAAGAATAAATATCCACTTCCAAGAATGGATGACTTATTTGACCAACTCCAAGGGTCTAGTTTCTTCTCGAAGATTGATCTTCGTTCAGGGTACCATCAACTTAGGGTTAGAGATGGAGATATCCCAAAGACAACCTTTCGTACCCGTTATAGTCACTATGAGTTCCTAGTTATGTCATTTGGCCACACGAATTGTCTTTTTGCATTTATGGATCTCATGAACAGGGTCTTTCATGAATACCTTGACTCCCTTGTCATAGTATTCATTGTTGACATTCTCATCTACTATAAGACCAAAGAAGAGCATGAACAACATTTGAGACTAACCTTGCAGCTACTTAGACCACACCAGCTGTATACCAAATTCAGCAAGTGTGAATTCTGGCTTAGATCAGTGACCTTCCTGAGTTATGCTGTGTCCGACAAAGGTGTAGAGGTAGATCCCAGGAAGATTGAAGCTGTTAAGAATTGGACAAAACCTCTTACTCCCACATATATTAGTAGCTTCTTAGGATTGGCTGGTTATTATCGCAAATTTGTGGAGGGTTTTTTCTTTCATTGCTGACTCATTGACAGCTTTGACTAAAAATAAGGCAAAGTTTGATGGATGGAGGCTTGTGAGAAAAGATTCCAGGAGCTCAAGGATAGACTCACTTCAGCCCCAGTTCGTACTTTGCCTAAGTGTTTTGACAAATACACTATGCATTGTGATGCATCTAGGCTTTGTTTGGGTGGTGTTCTTATGTAGGCTGGTAAGGTGATAGCTTATGCGTCCAGATATCTCAATGTCCATGAAAAGAATTATCCTACTCTTGACCTAGAGATGGCAGTTGTGGTGTTTGCACTGAAGCTGTGGAGGCACTACTTGTATGGGGTGCATGGGATGTGTTCACAGACCACAAGAGTCTCCAATATGTGTTCGCAAAGAGAGAGTTGAATCTATGTCAGTAAAGATGGTTGGAGATGTTGAAGGACTATGACATGAATGTCCACTACCATCCAGGTAATGCTAATGTTGTAGCTGATACTTTGAGTAGGATGAGCATGGTAAGTACAACCCACTGAGGATGAGAAGAACGAGTTGGTGAGAAATATACATAGACTGGCAAGTCTAGGTGTTCGGTTAGTTGACTCTACTAGTGGGGGTGTCTAAGTTCATCCTAGTTCTGAATCATCCTTATTAGTTTAAGTCAATGAGGGTCAGCATCTTGATTCTGCGTTGATGGATCTAAAGGACTCAGTGTTGGTTAAGATGAATTAGTCTTTTTCTTTGGGAGATGACGACATACTTAGGTACCAGGACATATTGTGTGTACTGGATGTGGAGGATTTTCGGACAAGGATCATTGAAGTGGCCCATGGTTCCAGATTTTCCATATATCCAGGTTCCACCAAGATGTATCATGATCTTAAGCAGATCTATTGGTGGGATGGCATAAAGAATGACATTGCAGAATATGTTGTGAAATGTCCTAATTGTTAACATGTTAAGGCAGAACATCTTAAGCCTGGCGGTCTTACTCAGATTATTGAGTTTTCGACTTTGAAATAAGAGGCCATTAATATGGACTTCGTGGTTGGTCTTCCGAAGACTAGAAGGAAGCATGACTCCATATGGGTTATTGTGGACTGGATGACTAAGCCTGCCCAATTTATCCCTCTGAAGTCTACCTATAGAGCCGAGGCATATGCAAGACTCTACATTGATGATATTGTGAGATGGCATGGGATTTCTTTGTCTATCATTTCGGATAGGGGAGCTCAGTTCACTTCACATTTCTGGAGATCCATTTAGAAGAGCTTAGGCACATAGGTGAACCTTAGTACTGCCTTTCATCCTCAGATTGATGGGCAGGCAAAGCGCACCATCAGACATTGGAGGATATGTTGAGGGCGTGTGTGATTGACTTCACATGACTATCTGCCTTTGATAGTGTTCTCGTATAATTATAGTTATCACTCCAGCATTGGGATGGCAATATTTAACGCACTGTATGGTAGGCGATGTAGGTCTCTAGTTGGGTGGTTCGAGGTTGGAGAGTCATCTATGTTGGGTCCAGATATCATTCATGAGGCCTGAGAGAAGCTCAGGGTGATTAGGGACAGGTTGGCTACTGCTTACAGTCGGCAAAAGTCTTATGCAGACAACAGAAAATGGCCCTTAGAGTTTGATGTTGGTGACCAGTCTATTTGAAGATATCACCTATAAAGGGGGTGATGAGGTTTGGTAGGAAGGGGAAGTTGAATCCGAGGTATGTTGGGCCATATAAGATCCTACAGCGTGTGGGAGAGGTGGCTATGAGTTGGCATTGCTTGCGGAGCTAGCTTATGTTCATCCATTCTTTCATGTGTCTATGTTAAAGAAGTGCATAGGCAATCCAGCATCGATTCTACCTGTTGAAGATTAAGGGGTTGATGAAAATTTTTCCTATGAGGAGGTACCTGTTATGATTTTTGAAATACAGGTCAAACGGCTGAGGAACAAGGGGATTGCAACAGTGAAGGTATTGTGGAGGAATCATCTTGTTGAGGGTGCTACATGGGAGACCGAGGCCGATATGAGATCCCGCAACCCCATCTTTTCAGCTCTAGAGGTTACACTTCCTACTTTTAAGTCTAAGTTTCCTTATCTCTCCATTCTTTGTTACTATTGCTTGATTGTAAATACTAACTATGTTATGATCTGACTGACATAATGCAAAAAAGTTATAAGTGTCATTCGGGGGAGAATGTTTCTAAGGGGGGATAATGTAACAACCCAAAAAAATGGATATGCTATGTAATGCTTAATGTTTCTAGAATGCCTACGATTAGACCGGGTTTTCACGGATTGATGCGCGTAGAACCAGACCTCTAAACCCTTGCTACAGCAAAGCCAACTAACTTGGGAGTTTTTTGAGCTAGAAAAGCTTGGGTCCAGCCATGTAGGACTCCCAAATACGAAGTCTACTCGAATGAGTCTTTACCGGACTTAAAAAGGGAAAATCGTAGGTGGTCTTTTTCCAGGCTAAGGGTAGTATCTTAATTACCCTAAATATATAATTAATTATTTAATTAATAAGGTGGAGGGGCATTTTGGGGAGAGAGGGCCAAAAAATTAGCTGTTAGAGTAAAGTCTTGCTCCACCCGGGTTCGAACCTAGGTGGAAGCAATTATTTAATTTTTTTTTTTATTTTAAGTTTGTAAATTACTGTAAGTAATATATTTATTATTTATTGAATGTTTCAAAATAAAAGGGAAATCAGATTTTTAATATTTAACTAAACCTTATTTGACTAAGTCCTAAACTAGACTACTAAGCCTAAGATAACTCTCTCCTCTCACGTCTATCTCTCAACACACGTTTAATATATCTTCTCTTTAACGTTTCAAGAACAAAAAGTAAAACCAAGTTCTTCAGATTTGAAGAACTCACCACGAACGATAAAAACAAACAATGAAATCAATCACGTAAGCAAAGAGAAGGTTGTTCGTCGACTTTGGTGTTGAAATTTCGGTGTTGGACGTGTGTTTGGAGGAGTTCTTTAGGAAGAAAGTAGTGTTTTGAACATCAAAAATGTATATGTTCTCTTCTCTCTTGATCCCTTTCCCAAGAAACCCCTTAAGTTTCAGTAAATTTAATCAAAAAACAAGGGTTGCTCCCTGTTGCATGTTCCTATCACTAGATCCCATTGAATCATAGGTTGGTTATGTTTGCTGGTAGATAACTAGGGATAAAATCTGTTTTCGTGATGCTTATGTGTTTATATGTATGTTTTGAATTATGTTACTTATGTTGATGTTTTCCGAAAAATTAACTACGTAAGTTTGGATGTGTTGTCGTGGCTATTGGTCACAGATTGGGAATTGAAATGGCATGTTAGTTCTTTGTATTTAATCTACACATGTTTATGTAAATCGATATGTTCATATGAGATAAAATGTGGCTTATTTGAGTAATAATCTCTTGGATTAACAAATCCATGAAAATGCACCTAAAACGTTCTAAAAGCACTATGAAATTCCCCTAAGAACTAACGTGTAAGATAATGGAAAAGAAGCTGAAAAAATGTAACTCAAATTTCCAGAACTTTGTTGATTAATTTAATCCAAGTTAAGTTGTTTAAAATCTCATGAAAAGTGAAGAAAAACAAGTGAGGTCACTGAGGGTCGAACCCGTGACCTCGCCACCTTAAAAGTTATAAAAATAAAGAAATGAAAAACAATGTGGTAAGGGGCAATCGAAACCGTGCTCCTGGCTGGAAAATAATGTATGAAAATAAGAAATGAGAGGAGTGGGATTCGAACCCACAACGTCTCAATCAAGCTTAAATAAAATTAAAAGAAAATAAGTGTGAGGTATGGGAGTCGAATCCACTACCTCTAGGCGGAAAAGGAGAATTAAAAGAAAATAAAGTGAGATTGTGGGGGTTCAATCCCACAACCTCATGGTCAACTCAATAAAGTCAAGATCAAACGAAAATTAAATAATAAGGTTGTGGGGGATCGATCCCACAACCTCTCGGTCCCCAAACGAATAAAGAAAAATAGAAAATAAAGAAGAAAAATAAAGAACAATGTTGGGGCTTGATCTCAGGTCCAATGTTGTGTGACAGAAAATAAATAAAAAGAAAAATGTAAGTGTTGTCCAAGGGATTCGAAGTTGGGTTCCCTTTCCCAAATTTTTTCGTATTGATACATAAGTCATATATGAATAAATGTTCAACATAATGCTTCCTACATAGATCGGAATCTAGATCTTGGTATACATACAAGATGCATAAGTCTAGTACCACATAATCTTAGGAAGATATGAATCAGTTAAACGAACTATGAATAAAGCCTCATGGATTGTATGTATAGACCCATAAGTCTAGCATACTTTATAAGTAAGTAAACCTAAAATGTACGTAATGAAATGATGATATGAACAATGAAATAATGAAACCCTAGAAGGGTTAAGTAAGAGTATGAAACACAATAAATGGCCAAGTGCATTGGCATATGATGAAAAGAACATTCATGTAAAAAGGGGTGAGTAATTATGAAGAAAAAATGTGCTAATGCTAATAATTGTGGTGACAACATGATAAGAGTCTAATGTAAAAGATGAGAGCAATCTCAAAAGAGCCTAAGTAAATGTTACCAAAAATTACTCACCTATGAGAGTGTAAAGTTAATGATAAGACTAGGCTCTATGAACACTCTAATGAAATTACTGATATTAACACACTTAATACTAATGATGAGATGAGAAATCATCTATTGATCTATGATGTCCTCATACTAGAAGCCAGCTTCATGATGTATGAGTTGAATGTATTGGAAGTTTATACTGAGCATTGATAGACTAGCTATAAGCGGTGATGCTTTCTTTCGGGAAGAGCGGAGGTTTACGTAACGGAATGCCGGGTATGGTTCTCCTTATATCTCCTAGTCTTCGAACCTATAAGGCTAATATAGGGATCTGGCGAGGTTAAATTCCCATGTACGCTAGCATATTTTGGGTCACTTTGGACGGTGATTCCACCTCTTTTCGGTGTGGGGGATACACTGGATTTTATGATACTCACATGATCTATGTCGGTTAAAGTTAAAGTTCACCATGAATGAATGAGACCAGCCTCAAATGATGCACATAATGAAATGAATGATTTCAAAGGTGTTAGGATAGGATAATTAAGAGGTGAGCTAGACATAAGTAATGACACTATGTCATTCTTGTTCATTGCACAACCAACCCGTTGAAAGTCTTAAACTAAATCCTAGGTATAGCTGGTGTTTACACTTTTAACTATAAGTGTGTACTAATCCCATACAATTTTACAATTTAAGGTGCAGGCACAGGTGGAACGCTAGAGTTTACAGGTTGACGTTACAGCTATCCGGACGTGAGCTTTCATCCGGACTTCGTAGGCCCTCATGCTTTCGAGGATGTCTACTGTTATTATCTAGCTTAGATGTAGGATATAGCTAGTGGAGCATGTTGCACTACTGTTTCTTTCCACTTTGGTTCAGATTTTATATCAGTGTCATTTTGGTAAAAATACGTTTAATAAAATTATAATATGATTCTTTTATTTGATTATCTCTTTATTAGATGTTTGATTTGTCAACGCCTATGATGTTAAGTATTATGTGTACATGTACGTTAAGAAACAAAAAGTCTAAAATTTTCCACTAAAATTAACCTAGATTAGGTCAGGATGACGTATGCAGGATTGTCTACGACCTCTGAGAGATCAACGACGCCGGTCTCGTCTGGGGTCTAGATTCTGCCCGTGACAAGTTATGGTCCTAACGACTTAGGGGTACTTTCATAATTACCCTACGTAACTTAATTTATTAAATTAGCAACTTACTCAATTAAAAAATTCATGGTTAAACCCGAAATTGGCTAAGTCAAAATACTCTCCTAATTGTAGTCAATTTAGGAGGGGCATTTTGGGTATTTAACTTCTTAGAGAGACCTATTTAAGTTGAGGATCTTTTGGAACGGCTATATATGTATTTTAGGTCAGTTTTATACCACTTTTACACCTCCCAAATCAGAGCACACAAAAATTCTCTCATCTCTTAAGAAAATCACGCTTTTCAAAAACCCCATTAAAGAACAAGAAAAGCATAAGGAAGAAAGCGAAGGTTTCGAAGTTTCCAACAATATTTTCGTGGATTATTCATCTATAAGGTATGGTTTTCATCCTTGAAACTCTTTTCTTCAACGAGCCAAGCTTCAAAAAGATATTACAAGACTTTCTCAAAAGATGGATTTCTAACTTATAATCTAGCCATGGTTCTTGCATAAAAGGTTTTAAATAAACGTTTTAGAATTCAATTGATGTTAATGCAATGTTTTAAATCTATAATTCTTATGAACCCATGCAAGACAAACAAATTCCTGTTGTTACTAATTTTGTGAGTTGAGTGATCATGTCTTATATTTATGAATTAATGAGTAGTTTCTTATGGGCTTTCTAATAATGTAGGAATCATATTCAATTGATGTCTAATTGGTCTTAGATTGTTAAATATATACTTAATTGACCTATATTCATCTAGTAATATGATTTATACGTTGAACTGATATTCATGGCCATGGGTAAGTGTATTATGGTATTGAATTGGATGATTTAGACATGGATCCAAGTGGTGAGAATGGATTGGTGGTACGCTGCCCTAATTCTCTTTATTTTATGTTAATTAGACTTCAATATTTGATGAAATACTAATGTGATATCTTATTTGTTTCTAAGCTGTTAAATGTTGTTCTTATACTTATACTATGATATTTTAATAAAAAATATCATGTTTTATACGAATGTACGTTTCTCATAGTTTATGTATTACGCCATACTTAGTTCAAGTGTTTGTACTAATTCCATACATTTTGTATATCTATAAAGGTGTAGGTGGCGTTTGAAAGGAGTCTCGAAGTTGAAACTTGAATTAGTGTTCATTCAACCAAAGAGTTTTGTATGTCCTCACTAGATCCGACGGTTTCTTGATGTTTTGTTTTCTTTATCGAAATGTATTTTAATAGACTTAGCTATTTTCTATATTCCTATGTTTAAGATGGTGACTTTGAGACTTAGTCTATCATTACGTTTTTCTATAAAGAGATATTATAAAGTGTTATTATTTCGTAAGAAAGTTTTAATTCCACAATACTTTTCATACATGTATGCAAGGAATGGTACTAAAGGGCTTGTCTTAGACCTCAGAGAGGTTTAAAATGTCATGCCACAATTCGAGAATGCCCTAACTTCTAGGGGGTACTCTTGGGTCATGACAAAACTTTATATCAGAGCATAAGGTTATAAAGTAGTCTTACGAATAAAAAAGTCTCAAAAAAGCCACGTCTAGTAGAGTCTTGACCGTCGGTGTGAGTCGAGACACATCTATGGGCAAGAGGCTATAGGACGATAGAGTTTCCCTTCATTTCTAATCCTATGTCATGTCGCAGAGTACAAAGTTATAAGTGCTCTATTCTTATGGTTTTCTTGGTGTTTCTTGAAAGATGAATACGAGGAGGACACTGGCTATGAGGGTTGAAAAGAGTGATGTGAATGAGGGGCTTCCTCCCCGAGGTGGACATGTTACACAAGTTGAGTAAGTTCCTCAAGGTGTTCAAGGTACTCAAAATGATCAAGTACCTATTGTGGAAGGAGGTAATGAGGCTCCAGTGGTTCTCCCAGAAATGGCTAATGGAAAGTTTAGAGAGTCTCTCCTTACCCTAGCCCGAGCTATGACAACTGAAGTGAATATAGACATTGGTCATAGGCTGAATGCTATGGAGAGTACTATGACCTAAAGATTGAGGAACTTTGTGAGGATGAATCCTCCTGCCTTCTTTGGTTCTAACGTGGCAGAAGATGCCTAAGCTTTTTTGGATGAGGTATATAAGATAGTGCATGTAATGGGGTGACTTCTATGGAGAAAACGGAGTTAGCGTCGTATGAATTGAAAGATGTTGCTCAAGTATGGTTTACTCAATGGAAGGATAGTAGACCGGTTGAATGAGGTCCCTTACAGTGGGAATAGATTAAGGCATCATTCTTAGAAAGGGCTTTCCCCGTGAGAAGAGGGAGGTTAAGATTGAGGAATTTATAAACCTTAGACAAGGTAACTTGAGTGTTAAAGAGTATTCCTTGAAGTTCATCCGATTGTCCAAGTATGATCCATCCTTGATGTCTAACCCTAGGGATGAGATGAGTAGGTTTTTACCGGTGTTTCTAATATGGTTAAGCAAGAATGTCATACAGTCATGCTCCATGGTGACATGACTCTTTCTAGACTTATGGTGTATGCTCAATCCGTTGAAGAGTCCAAACATGGGAGGAGAAGTAGAAAAGCTAAGAGGGGAATATTTGATGAGCAAGTTAACCATAAGCTTAAGAAAAGTCTCAAAATTATGATGGTTCTAGTGCTCCTTAGATGAACCATGAGAAAATTGGTGGTTCCCAAATGGTTAAGCCTACTTGTGCTTCTTGTGGGAAGAAGCACTTTGGGAAGTATCTATCCGGTACAAGTGGGTGCTTTGGTTGTGGAAAGGACGATCACAAGGTGAAATTGTCCTACTATTGCGGCTAGAGGAAGATAAGCCAAGAAAGTTACTCCTAATGTTTGGGATGGTGGTGCTCCAAAGGGGAATCACTTCTATTCTCTCTGAGTCAAAGGAACAAAGTCGGATGATGATGATGATGGAAAGTTATAGTTTTCTCTCTTTAGCTATATGACTTCCTTCTAAGTGGGGAGTATGGTGAGTGTTCGGGTTGTAGATTGTTGTCTCATATCATTGATTTAATTCAATCTTGAGAGATACAATATCATAGTAGCATGTTGCATGTTGCATTATGTTTAGGAGTCTAGTTGAAAATAAAATTCATTGATTTCTTGCATTGTGCATTTCATGAAGTTATGATCATGTTTTAAAGTGAGTTTATATGGTTTTATCTAATCTATTGTCATACTTCCATCATAAATTTCTTAAAAGTTTCATTGTTGGAAAATTGAGCATGTTTCAATGTAAATAAATTGGTGCTTATTGTAAAGGTTTCAAAAATTTGGTTAAAGTGTTCTTTCATGAAAAATGATCATGATGTGTATAGAACTGATGTATATGAGCTTATGTTATGGTTGAGTAAGAAGTTCCTCACTATGTGTTAAGAATATATAGCTCTTATATGATTATGCATCATGAATTGAGTGCTAAGTGTAATGATATGTTATGTGTTGGTTGTGCTGCTAGTTTTGAGTTATTTCCTACCATCCAAAAGATTTTAGTTTCATTAGGGGAAGAATGTTACTAAGGGGGGGGGGGGGAATATTGTAACATTCTAGAAAATGTACTTGTATATTGAAGATTCTATTAGGTTTTAAAAATACATATTGGTTACATAGGCATTCTAATGCCCAATATTGAGAAATATTGAGCATATTATAGAATATTGGATTAAGGGTGTTAGCCACTTTCTATGTATGCACAAGTATTTAAAATCTAATCCAAGATTGTTTAAGAATTGTACCTCTAATGAAGACCCTAAGATAAAATTATTTATTCTCAACTTAACACATTATGTACAAGGCATCCAAGTGTCAAGCCTAGGTACCATAGCACATGACACCTTAAAATGATCATGTAGATTAAGCAGTGCCTAAGGACATAGTGAGGATCCTTGGGACAATAATTAAATATTCCAAATAAACCTTCCAGAATAGTTAGTTAGAAAAGTACACGCAACACATGTGTAAGAACATGTGCAACCGGCCAAGAGACAAGCTAACCGATTGGGTTAGAGCGGTTGGGGAGAGGTGCGCGTCCGGGTCAGCCCACGTAGGGACAAACTCCCTGACCGGTCCTACACTCTAACTATCTGACCTAGCTAACTAACTTACCTAGGAGAAACCAAAAATAACTAACTAAGGAACACGACCATATAAGACCTAACCAGGTGACATTTAGACAAGTAAATAACTAAGAAACATCCTAGTACCTAACCTAGGATGGTCCAAAGGGTTGGCTATGGTCCTAACGACCTAGGGGTACTTTAGTAATTACCCTATGTAACTTAAATAATTAAATTAGCAACTTATTTAATTAAAAAAATTTGGTCAAATCCGAAATTGGCTAAGTCAAAATACTCTCCTAATTGTAGTCAATTTAGGAGAGGCGTTTTGGGTATTTAACTTACTAAAAAGACCCATTTAAATGGAGGATCTTTCCGAACAACTATATATGTATTTTAGGTAAGTTTTAGACCAGTTTTACACGTCCAAATCAGACCACACGAAAATTCTCTCATCTCTCAAGAAACACACTCTTTTCAAAAACTCCATTAAAGAACAAGAAAAGCTTAAGGAAGAAAGTGAAGGTTTCGAAGTTTCCAATTTTCATCCTTGAAACTCTTTTCTTTAAGTATCCAAGATTCAAAAATATTTTACAAGACTTTCTCAAAAGATGGATTTCTAGATTATAATCTAGCCATGGGTTTTTGCATAAAAGGTTTTAAATCAACGTTTGGAATTGAATTGATGTTAATGCAATGTGTTTAAGATATAATTCTTATGAACCCATGATATCCATGCAAATTCTTTTTTTTTCTAATTATGGGTGAGTAATCACGTCTTTATACTTTTGAATGAATGAGTAGTTTCTTATGGTCTTTCTAATAATGTAATAATGTATTCAATTGATGCCAAATTAATCTTAGATTGTTAAATGTATATTGAATTTACCAAGATTCATCTAATATTATGATTTATACGTTGAATTGGATGATTTAGATATGGATCCAAGTGGTGAGAATGGATTGCTGGTACGTTACCCTAATTCTCTTTATTTTATGGTAATTAGACTTCAATTATTGTGTAATTTATTATGTTAAGTATGATCATATCTTTCTACATGTGATTGAGTGAAAGTATGTGTTCTTCTATGGATATTAGGTGATCATGTCAGAGTATGACTATGTGTTTATGTCTGTGATTTTAAAATTCATATATGATTTTTCCTACTTGACTATATGAGTATATGATGGTTATATTAATTATTTTATGGAAATGTATAGGATGAAATAAAGATGATAAGGGTCATTCCTATGTGTTTTAAAGAATGATATGTTATATGTGCTTATATGAATTAATGATGTGTCTTGTTTTGGTAGATTTATATCCCTTACTTGAAACATGTATATGATGAATGTTAAAATCTTGGCCTAGTAGGCTTATGCCCCTTTATCTTGTATGTGTATGGAGGAATGTTTAATAAAAGTCTAGGATCGATATACCTAAGATAGTTCCCTTCTAAGAATGATTAATACGTGGAATCTTTTATGTAGAAAGAAGGTTAAGAATGAGCTATCCTTATACAACATTACGTGGCAGCCCTAGTGGACCCATCTTCGGTAGGTGCATTATGACAAGGTAATGACTAAGAGATGGTACCTTTTCATATGTCCCTTTTTTGGAACTTAATCTATGAGAACAAAGGCTAGTATCGAGTTAATACGTTATGGTTTGTAGCTCTACTTAAGAAGGAGACCAGAGTACAATGTACCTCTACTTGAGAATGAGACTAGAATATATAAAAGACCTTGATATTCCTTAACCATATGCCATCATGGGATGTGTCCTAGTTCTAGCCTTGGCAAGTAGAACACCTTCCATCGGAGTAGGGTAGACTCTGAATTCCATGCCTAGCTAGTATGATCTATGTTGGTTGTTGTATACTTTCATCATGTGAGATACATACTACTATCGGATAAGTTCTATGAAGTTTAGGTAGTGGAATGGGACGCTATCTAGACATTGCATGACTACACTTTGAAGATGTTAGCATGTGAGTCCCTAGGTATTTCTAACACCATTATGTGAATCCTATAATAAATGAAATGTCTTCTAAATTGACTTGATGAACGATCATGACTTTAACTAATGTATGAGGAATATAATGTTCTCTATCTAGGGTATCTTTGAGGGTTGCTTAGGTAAGCTTGAAGAGGGTGTATAGGCGGTCTCTTCTTGTCCTACTTAGGTGAATCTTAGAGTAAACTTAGGTGGGGAGTTAATGAAAGGAAAAAGGGGAATGATCTTATTTTAGGATAACCTTTGGTGAGAAGAATGCAAGCTAAAAGACGTTGCTGTAAAGTTTAATTTAGTTCACTGTAACGTTCTTCAATATTTGATAAAATACTTATGTGATATCTTGTAAGTTTCTAAGGTGTTAAATGTTGTTCTTATACTTATATTATGATGTTTTAATCAAAAACATCATGTTTTATATGAATGCCCATTTCTCATGATTTTATGCATTACGTTATACTTAGTACAAGTGTTTGTACTAATTTCATAGATTTTTTCTATCTCAAGGTGTAGGTGTTGTTTGAAAGGAGTCTCGAATTTGAATATTTAATTAGTGTTCATTCAAGCAAAGAGTTTGGTATGTCCTCACTAGATCCGAGGACATCTTGATTTTTTGTTTTCCTTATTGAAAGTACTGTAATAGACTTAGATATTTTCTATATTCCTATGTTTAAGATGTTGACTTTGAGACTTAGTATATCATTACATTTTTCTATAAGGAGATAATATAAAGTATATTTATTTCGTATGAAATTTTTTAATTCCGCACTACTTTCACACATGTATACAATGAATGGTACGAAAGGGATTTTCTAAGACCTCCGAGAGGTCAACGATTTCGTGCCACAATTCGAGAATGCCCTATCTTCTAGGGGGTACTCTTGGGTCGTGACATGGTGGCCATCCGTCGATGGTCTATCCCCTATGCGCAGTTACTATTAAGTTAAAGGGGTGAATTGGTAAATTCACCCCGTGTCGAAACAATAGAAGCGAAGGTTACTTAGGGGTCCTTTGGGTATATTAAACATTTTTATAAGCCTTTAACACTTAGAAGAGATCATTCTCCATAATCAAAATCCAAATTCTCTTAGAAATTCTCCAGAACTCCATTGTAGCCCAAATTCAAGGAAGGGCTTGGATTGCAGATTTGAGTGGTGATTCTTCATCAAATTGGAGAATTATCTTTATTGTGGTATGTTTTTTGATCCTTGAAACTCTATTCATCAATGAGCCCAACTTCCAAAGAATTTTCTAAAGTTTTCAAGATGAATTGTCCAATTTCATAATCTATCCATGGGTTATTGCATTAAAGGTTTTAAAGCATTTCTATATTTATTGAATTGTTGTAAATAATATGATTTAATATAAATTAAACTATGAACTCATGTAATTGATGAACCCTAATTTTGTCTACTTTATGGGTTAAGTGATATTGATTTAATGTTTATGAATTCTAGTGTAGTTTTCTATGTGCTATTGAATGATGTCAGAATTGTATTCGATTGATGTATAGGTTGTATTAGATTTATAAATCTATATTGAATTGACCTATATTCATTGAATATTATATTTTGGTATTTAATTGATGTGCATGGCCATGGGTAAGGGCCTTATGGTATTGAATTGGATGATTTAGCGATGGATTGAAGTGTTGAGCATGGATTGGTGGTACTTCCCTAATTCTCTTTATTTTATGTCTATTAGACTTCAATAATTTTGTATTAGTATGTTTCACTTATTGTGGCGGTGTTATGTGCTTTAGTAGCAATTGATATGGCCTTTTCGGCGTTACTTTAGGTATTATGATGATCATGGCCTTATCAACACTACTTGAAGTACTATGATGATTTGTGTAGTTGAGTTATGTGAAATATGATCATATCTATCTACATGTGAAGTAATGTGAAAATATATGTTCCTTCTATGTATATTAGGAGATCATGTTAGACAATAACTATGTGCTTATGTGTGTAGTCTTATAGTTGAGGCCTACTTGTTCCTACATGACTACATGAGTCTATTATGGTAACATTGAGGATGATATGGTAATGTATATTATAACATAAAAATGATAAGGGTCATTGCTAAGTGATTCAATGAACTATAAGTTATATGTAAGAAAGTAAAAATATTGTGTCTTGCTTTGGTAGGCTTGTGTCCCTTACTTGATAAAGATATGAATGATATGCGAATACGAGATGTCTTTACTAGATTTACTTAGTGCACCCTTGTAATGTAAGAATGAATGATTTGTGAGACCTTAAATGATGTTAAGAAGGTCATGTACGTGGAACCTTGAACCTAGTGGTAAGGTTATGTTATGAACTAGGAGTCAAGAGCTGTAATGGTATCCTTCATGTAATGAATGATGATGGACTTAGGTTGATTTGATGGAACGACATGATATCATCCTTAGGAAAGTCATAATCATCTATCTATGTCGACATTGTATGGTAGACCTAGTGGACCTATTTGGTAAGGTGAATGTGATTGGGTTATGAACTAGATATGGAACCCATTTGAATGAACCTTTAATGTAAATGCCTCTTTGAGAACAAAGGCTGAAACCGAGTGATTATTATATTGGAAGTAGCTCTAGTTGAGAAGGAGACTAGAGTATAATGTAGCTCTACTTAAGAATGAGACTAGAGTACATAAAAGTGCTTCATATTCCTTAACCATGTGCCTACATGGGATGAGTCCTAGCTCTACCCTTGGCACGTAGAACACACTCATCAGAGTAGGTTAGAGCTCTAGATTCCATGTCTATCTATCACAGTCTATGTCGGTTTGCACAATAGGCTTTGAAGGTGTTAGTAAGAGTCCCTAGGTATTCTCCAAGACCTTAATTGAATGTCCTTATGTAATGAATGAGTCATAAATGAACTAATGAATATAATGGCTTAAGTTAAGAAAGCATATTAAATGAATAAGTACTTATCTAGAGTAGTTTAGGGTTGTCTAGTTAAGCTGTGAAGGGGGCATAGGAATGGTCACTTCGTATCTTACCTAGATAAGTCTTAAGAATGACTTTATTTAGGGAAGATGGTTAATTATGTTGACATGATCTAATCCTTAGTTAGTCTTAAGGATTATTTAGATAATCTTGAAGAGGTCAATCATGGACGTTATCTACTCTATTTACTTAAGTAAGTCTTTTGATAGCCTTTGGAATGAGAATGTCATATCATCTATATGTCGATGTATTAGGTGAGAGTGATTCTATCTTAGGTAGTCTATAGGATCTCTTATGTGTGTATAAAGGGATTTTATGGGTGGTCGCTTCACAACTCACTCAAGTGAGAGTTGGAATCACCCTTCGTATAAGAATATAGTGTACATATGATAAATGTATTTGAAAGTATATATATCTCATTATAGGTGGTCTTAAGGATAATTTAGGTGTTCCTATAAAGGTTGTATGGGCGGTCTCTCTTTGTCCTACTTAAATGAGTCTTAGGATAGCTCTTAGTGAGGGGATTACATTCTAGAAAGTGTTCAAAGTGAAGATAAGTTAGTGAATTGGTTCACTGTAAAGAGAGCTTGAAAATGTACTAAATTGCTTAAATTTTATCCTATGCATTCCTAAGGTGTTAAATGTTTCCCTTGTGATTATGATATGATATTTAAATGAAAAATATGCATATTTCTAATAAATGTCCCTTTTCATGATTTTATGTATTATGCCATACTTAGTACATGTGGTTGTACTAATTCCATGATTTTATCTGTTTGTAAGTGATTCATAGGTGAAGATCTTTTTGGTGAATATGCTTGGATTAGAAGATCGTTCAAGCAAGTTTTAGCATTTGCTCATTTGATTCGAGGGCATAGATGTCTTTTATTGAAGTTTGTAATAGACTAAGCATTTTTATATTCATATTTTATGGGCCGTGTCCCAGAGTATTCTCGTGTCTATGATTTGATGAAATGAGACTTAGTATTTCCTATGAGTTTTATATGAAAAAGTTTTTAACTACTTATAGAATATTTATGAAAAGTTTTAACTCCGAACTACTTTTCATATGTTTATATAGGATGAACGATACGAAAGGGTTTGTACAAGAACTCTGAGAGGTCAAGTATGCCGGTTGCACACCGAGAGGGTCATATGTTCTAGGTGTGGTCTTGGGATGTGACAAGCTTGGTATCATAGCATAGGTTATGAAAGTGGTCTTAGGAATCAAAAAGTGTCATCAAGTCACGTCTAGTAGAATCTTGACCATCAGTGTGAGTCGCGACACATCTATGGGAGAGAGGCAATAGGATGATAGAATTTCCCTTCTTTTATATTCATATGTCATACGATTAAGTAAAATTTATGAGTACTCGTTTCCTATGTGTTTCCTTGTGTGTTTCTAGGAAGATGAATATGAGGACGGTACCGCCTAGGAGAGTTGACGAGAATGATGTGAAAGATAGATTCCTCCTCAAGTTTAGAAACTTGAGCAAGTTCCTCAGGTGCTCAAGGTAATCCATGATTAAGTGTAGAGGTAATGAGGTTCCGGTGGTTCCCCCATAAATGACTAATGGGGAGATTAGAGAGGCTTTACTTACTTTTGCCCAAGCTTTGACTACCCATGTGAATATGGGTCTTTCCCCTAGAGTGAATGTTGTGAAGAGCACTATGACATATAGATTGAGATACTTTGTGAGGATGAATACTCCTATCTTTCTTGGCTCTAAGGTGGGAGAGGATACCCAAGAGTTTATTGATGAGGTGTATAAGATAGTGCATTCTATGGGAGTGACTTCTAGAGAGAAAGTGAGGTTTGTTTTGTATCAATTGAAAGATGTTGCTCAAGTGTGGTACAGACAATTGAAAGTCAATAAGCCCGTTGATGGTCGTATTGAGTGGGAAGAATTTAAGGAAGCTTTTTTGGAAAGTACGTTCCCCGTTAGAGAAGTGAAGTTAAGGTAGAGGAGTTTATCAATCTCAAGCAAGGAAATATGAGTGTTGAGGAGTAATCTTTGAAATTCTATATGTTGTCTAAATATGACCCATACCTTGTATCTAACCCTAGGGATGAGATGAGTAGATTTGTGACTGAGGTCTCCGATCTAGTGAGGGAAGAATGTCGTAGTACGCCATGCTAAATGATGATATGACCTTAGTTAGACTCATGGTGTATGCTCAATCCATAAAACAGTCCAAACTTAAGATGATGGTGAGAAATTTGAAGAGGAGTGGACCAAGTAAGAAATGTAAACCTAGGTTCAAGAAGAGGTCTCAAACTCAAGATGGGCCTAGTGCTCCTAAGGTGAAGTTTGAGAGAGGAGGTGGTTCATAAAATGAAAAGCCTACATGTGCTACTTGTGGAAAGAGGCACTATGGTCTAGCCAGTACTAGTGGTTGCTTTGGTTTTGGGAAGGATGATCATAAGGTGAGAGATTTTCCTACCACTGCGGTTAGGGGAAGAGAGGGTAAACAAGTTGTTCTTAATGTTCCAAAGGATGATGCTCCAAATAAGAGGCGTTTATATGCACTCCGGACTAGGGGACCAAATCAAGATGAGGATAATTATGAATGATGGTAAGTCCTTATAACTCTTTAGTTTTATTATTTCCTTCTAAGTGGGGGAGTATTGTGAGTAAAGGAGATTTTATTGATTGTCTTATCTCTTCTATTGAACTCAAGCTTGAGAGTAGATGGTCATAGAAGTATGTTGCATTGTGTTTAGGAGTCTTGTTAAAATTGAATTCCATTGATTCCTTTCATTGTGCATTTCATCATGAAGTTATGATTATGTGTAAGAAGATTTTATGAGATTTTATTTTCATATTAGCATATTTCCATCATGAATTGCCTACAATTTGCATTTTTGAAAATTGTCGAACAAGTTCACTGTAACAACGCTCTGCCAGGGATTCCCTGCTCTCTGTCAAGATTTTGAGAAATTGACTAATTAATTATTTGGTCTAATTTGTTTCAATTTGATTATAATGATGTATCTGATAATAATATAAATATAAATGAGTTTTTAAATTTTGAATGAAGGATGTGAGTTTTAGGGCATTATGAGTTGTAGAATTTTTTCTAGTTTCTTGTTGTTCTGTGATGCTCTTGATTATGTGAAATTGATGTTTTTCCGATATTTTTGTGTTGTATAAGGTTTTATATGGTATGTTCATGAGTTTCTAGTTGAATCTATATTCTTGGAAGTGTTCGGAGAGTGGCAAGTGTCATTCGAGGACGAATGTTGTCCAAGTGAAGTAGATTAATACCTCGAAAATGGATTAGGTTAATCTAGATCCTAACATTATTTTCATGATGTTATAAGGTCCTAAAACGGTCTACAATGTATTATTGAGTCAGTGCCTAGAGTTTTAGGTGATTTGGAAGTGAAACGTCAAGGGACGATCAAAACGTTCGACGACTAAGTCACCTATGTGCCTCATATGTGGTTTTATGATTATATGTGTGTTTCAAGAGCTTATGAGGTCATTATATGAGTTATTATAGTTTTCATAAGTAGTGTGTCAAATTTCGTGAAGTTTGGAGGTCAAACATCCAATAATGTCCATGACGTTCGAAAGGTTTGCTTTGAAACAACCTTGTGTGTCTATGCATGTTTCATTGAGTTTTACATGTTACTTTTGGATAAAATTCAAGTGGGAGTTCCTAAACTCGTGCACGAACATATTCAGGTTGGAAACATTCGGGTAAAAGTCCACAAGGACCAACCAATGGCCCTTGAGGAAGGACTCTTTCCTTAAAGCCAAGACTGCCAAGACAAGCCCCCAAACCGAGGCAGTAGACGGTTCGTGTTCTAGTGGATGCCCCGTCGATGGGTTTCATGGGTCAGTACATAGGCGTGGGATAAGTCAAAGCCAAGGACAAGCCTCACTCCCAAACCACGGACCAATAGAACGGTCTGTTGGTGGCCATCCGTCGATCGTCTGTGTCTCCTATGCTCTGTTACTGTTAAGTTAAAGAGGTGAATTGGAAAATTCACCCCACATCCAAAAAATAGATAGGACGTTTAGTTAAAGGTATTTTGCTTATTTTAAACATGTTTATAAGCCTTTAACACTTAGAAGAATTCATTCTTCAAAATCAAAACCACAATTCCCTTAGAAATTCTCTAGAACTCCATTGGAGCCAAAACTCAAGGAAAGTCTTGGATTGGAGATTTGAGTGGTGATTCTTCATCAAATTGGAGGATTAGCTTTAATTTTGTATTGACTTTGATCCTGAAACTCTATTCATAAAGGAGCCCAAGTTCCAAAGAATTTTCTAATTTTTTCACAGTTAATTTGTCCAAATTTATGTATCCATGGGTCCTTGCATTAACGGTTTTAATCCATTGTATATTGAATTAATTGTTATATAATTATATAATTTTAAATCATTAACTTATGACCCATTTAATTGATAAAACCCTAATTTT
>JAKWJD010001262.1:0-48087 GCA_027705065.1 Solanum peruvianum | reverse complement strand
CTTTTCACATGGACACATGGATACCGGATGTACTCCGGACACGCCCTGGGGGCAAGGCTAATTCATAAGCCACTCCCCTATTCGCTTTAGTACCTCAAATGGTCCAATATACCTTGGACTTAGCTTACCCCTTTTCCAAAACCGCATCACCCCTTTCATGGGTGAAACCTTCAACAAGACTTGTTCACCTTCCATGAACTCCAAGTCTCTAACCTTTCGGTCTGCATACTCCTTTTGTCTACTTTGAGCCGCCAAAATCTTTTCTTGAATAGCTTTCACCTTCTCCATAGAATCTCTCAACAGATCAGTCCCCCAAGGTCTAACTTCAAAGGCATCAAACCAAACCAATGGGAGATTTACACTCCTCCCATACAATGCTTCAAATGGAGCCATGTCGATACTGGAGTGATAGCTATTATTGTATGAAAACTCTGCCAACGGTAAGAAGCTATCCCAATGGCCACCAAATTCTATTACACATGCACGAAGCATATCCTCCAACACTTGAATCGTTCGCTCAGACTGACCATTAGTCTGAGGGTGAAACGCAGTACTAAGGTCCAACCTAGTACCCAATTCTGCATGCAATGTTTTCCAAAACATAGAGGTAAACTGCGTACCTCTATCTGATATAATGGATAGTGGAACCCCATGCAATCGAATGATTTCTGAGATGTAGATTTTTGCTAACTTCTCTGCATTGTAAGTCACCTTGACCGGAATGAAATGAGCAGATTTAGTTAAACCTATCAACAATCACCCAAATGAGTCATACTTACCCATTGTCTTTGGAAGACAACCACAAAGTCCATTGCGATTCTCTCCCACTTCCATTCAGGAATGGGCATTCTCTGAAGTGTTCCTCGGGCCTTGGTGTTCATACTTCACTTGTTGACAGTTTGGACATTTGGCAACTAAACTCAACAATATCACGCTTCATTCTACCCCACCAAAAGTGTTGCTTTAGGTCGCGATACATCTTGGTTGCACCAGGATGTATAGAATACTTGAAACTATGAGCCTCTGCCGAATAGTGGTTGATCAAATCATCAACTCGGGGTACACATACCCTTCCCTGATCTCAAGACACCTTCCTCATCGATTGTCGCTTCCTTAGCCTCTCCTCGCAACACTTATCTCGGATTCGACTTAGCTTCTCATCATCAGACTGTTTTCCTTAATCTGATCAAGAAAAGAAGATTTTGCCTCTACACAAGCTAACAATCCTCCCTTCTCATTATTTCTAACCTCATGAGGTCATTAGCCAGAATCTGCACCTCTCTAGCCAATGGGCGTCTAGAACTTGCAAATGAGCTAGACTTCCCATGCTTCCGCCTTTCTACTTAGAGCATCCGCTACAACATTAGCCTTCCCGGATGATACAAGTAGTGATGTCGTAGTCCTTCAGTTAGTTCAATCCATCTCCTCTGTCTCAAGTTCAAGTCTTTCTGAGTGAAGACATACTGTAGCTACGATGGTCCGTATAGACTTCCCACTAACCCCATATAAATAGTGCCCCATTGCTTCAATGCAAATACTACCGCGGCCAATTCCAAGTCATGAGTTGGATAGTTACGTTCATGCACTTTTAGTTGTCTTGAAGCATAAGCGATCACATTCTTCTCTTGCATTAGCACTGCACCCAACCCAGAATAGGATGCATCACAATAAACAATGAAGTTTTTACCCTCTACTGGCAAGGTAAGAATTGGTGCGGTAGTCAACAAAGTCTTGAGTTTCTGAAAACTTTCTTTGCACTCATCCGACCATACAAATGGAACATTTTGCTTAGTCAAATTCGTCAGTTGGGAGGCGCTAGAATAGAATCCCTTGACAAATCGGCGGTAGTAGCTTGCTAACCCAACAAAGCTTCTTATCTCTGACACATTAGTGGGTCTTACCCAATTCTTCACTGTCTCAATCTTTGAAGGATCCACCATTATTCCCTCTTTAGAAACCACGTGCCCCAAGAAGGACACTGCATCTAGCCAAAACTCACACTTAGAGAACTTGGCGTAAAGCTTTTTCTCCCTCAACGTTTCCAATACCATTCTCAAATGCTCTTCATGTTCCTTCTTGCTCTTTGAGTATCCAATATGTCATCAATAAACACGATCACAAAGAGATCCAGATATGGCTTAAAAAATCCCATTCATCAAGCTCATGAACGCGGCAGGGGCATTCGTAAGACCAAGGAACATCACTACAAATTCATAATGCCCATACCTAGTTCGGAAAGCAGTCTTGGGTACACCATCGTTGCCCGTATTTTCAATTGATGATAACCGGATCTCAAGTCATCTTAGAGAAGACACAAGCACTTGTAACTGATCGAACAAGTCATCAATGCGAGGAAGAGGATATTTGTTCTTAATAGTTACCTTGTTCAACTGTCGGTAACTATGCACATTCGAAAACTCCCATCCTTCTTCTTCACAAACAAGACCGGAGACCCCCAGGAGATGCACTTGGTCTAATGAAGCCTTTGCTCAACAACTCTTGAAGTTGTGCCTTTAACTCTCTTAACTAACTCTGGCGGGAGCCATTCTATAAGGGGTATAGAAATGGGGGCGTGTGCCCGGTTCAAGATCGATACAGAAGTCAATATCCCTATCTGGTGGCATACCGGAAGATCTGCAGGAACACGTCCAAAACTCGCGGACTACCGAAACCGACTCAATTGAGGGTACTGAGTAGTGTCATCCTTGAGATGTGCCAAGAAAGCTAAACACCCTTTACTAAACCATTTTCTTAGCACGAAGAAAGGATATGATACGCACCGGATTGGAAGTGTAGTCACCCTCCCACACTAACGGATCTGTCCCAGGCTTGGCTAACATCACGTTTTAGCATTACAATCCAAGATCGCAAAATTTGAGAAAGCCAAGTCATACCCAGAATTACATCAAAGTCACCCATTTCTAAAATAACCAAATCTACATAGGTGTGCTCCCCACGAAATTCACCAAACAAGACCTATGTACCTTTCAACTACTACAGACTCACCCACCGGAGTAGAACACGAATAGGCATGTCAAGTAATTCACAACACAATTTTAGACCATTAGCAAATGATGAAGATACATATGAAAACGTGGAGCCAGGGTCAAATAGATACAGATGCCATGAAATCACAAACCAAAAGATTACCTGTGATAACAGCATCAGACGCCTCCGCTTCAGATCTCCCAGGGAAGCATAACAATGGGCCCTATCATTCGTTTGTCCGTTTCCCCCCTACCATGTTGTGTAGTAGTGGCTCCGTTTTGCCCATCACCTCTGCCGTTGTGGTGACCACCATTACCTCTCGACCACCACGTCCTCCAGAAAAACGGCCTCTACCATGACCACCCCTACCTCTAGCTAGTGGGGTTCTGTAACTCTGGTTTGGACAATACCTCTTAATGTGTCCAACCTCCCCACATCCATAACACTCTCGGGTTCATGCATCGGTCTCTCGGAGTAGTGTTGACCGTTCTGAGGTGGACCCCCAACTACAGTCTGTAGTGAAGACTGAATTGGTCGACTTGAGTAACCTCCGGAGCTCTGTCCTCTAGAGTGAGAACCATTAAACTCACCTCCCCTTCGGAACCTTTTCGATGTCGATGTCGTGGTGAAGTCATCTGGTTTCACTCCTTCCACCTCTATCACGAAGTCTACCACCTCTTGGAAGGATGTTGCCGTTGCCGCTATCTGTAAGGCTGAAATCCGCAATTCTGACCTCAACCCCTTCACAAAACGGCGAATTCGTTCTTGTGGACTGAAACAAAGTTGGGTGGCATATCTGGATAGTGCGCGAAATTTAGCCTCATACGCGTTAACTGTCATCCTCCCTTGCTCTAGACTCAAGAACTCGTCCCTTTTTCTATCTCTCAAAGTCCTTGGGGTATACTTCTCCATAAACAGGGTGGAGAATGATTCCCAAGTCATAGGTGGTCTCTGTTGGTTGACACTCAACATGTGAACGCCACCCACATTTTGGCGTTCCCTTGGAACTGATAGCTCACGAGCTCGACGCCAAACCTCTCTACTATACCCATCTTGTGTAGTAGCTCATGACAATCAACCAGAAAATCATAGGCATCTTCAGATTCTGCACCCTTGAAGACTGGAGGTTTCAATTTCAAGAACTTACTGAAAAGTTCATGCTGATCATTTGTCATAATAGGCCCAGTAGTCAGACGTGGAAATGTGCCTATTCCCAATGATGCATCCATGCGGGGAGCCATAGTAGCCGCATGTCGTATCTCTGAAACCGGAGGTGTTGGTGCAGAAACCACTGGAGGTGCCTGACCCTGATCGGATAACCCACTAAGATAAGCAAGTACCTGGTTGATCATCTCTGGGGTAGGTTGGGGTGGCATTTCCTCATTCTGCTCTTGTTCAGTTTCCCCTTCCTCACCCTCTCTTACTACCTCCTCAGTCGGTGGAGGAGTCACCGCCCTAGTATCAGATGGGCTAGGTGCTCGTCCTCTTTCTCTAGAGGACGTCCTCCCATGACCTCTCCCACGGCCTCTTGCCGTTGCTCTTCCTCGAGCTACAGCCCCAGTGGCTGGCTCAGTCGTTTCTTGTCTTTCCGTTGTTGCTGATGGTGCGGTCGTTGCTCTAGTTCTAACCATCTGCGAAATAGAGTGAAGATGGTCAGATACCAATTCGTATCGCCTAGATACCAATTAGACTCAAGTAGTAGCACGAAAGAAAGAATGAAAGAGTGAAATTTTCCTAAAGTCTTATAGCCTCTCAAGGAAAAGTAAAGGCGTCCCCCTACCGTTCCTTAAGACTCTACTAGACCTGTTCTTGTGTGATGAGACCAATGAACTTAATGCTCTGATACCAAGTTTGTCACGACCCAAATCGGGGACGCGACTGGCACCCACATTTACCCTCCTATGTGAGCGAAACCAACCCATCTAAACTTTAACATTTCAAGATATATCAACAGAAAATAATGCGGAAGACTTAAACTCATTAATGAAAACAATTCAAAACTATTATTATTATCCCCAAATCTGGAAGTCATCATCATAAGAAACATCTATCTCAAATTACTAAACTAAGAATGTCTAAGAACTAAAATACATAAAAGCTAGTCCATGCGGAAGTTCAAGGCATCAAGACTTGAAGAAGAAGACCCAGTCCAAGCTAGACGCATTAGCTCACCCTGAATTTCGATGAAGTGAAGACTGGCTAGATCTACTGTGAGTTGAAGTTGACGGAACGTTTGCTGCATTACACAAATAACAAGAGGGAAAACATGAAAGTAGGGGGTCAGTACAAACAACACGTACTGAGTAGATATCATCGGTCAACTCAAAATAGGGAACAATATATATCAAAATAATGTAAATCAACTACAATACTCAACATGTAGCAATAAAACATGAATTCATCAATAACTACAACCGAGTTCACACATGAGGACTCAAGCCTCAATACCATACTCATTTGGGATTTAAGTTCATTAGATTGAGTATATTCATTATCTTTCAAGATTCATTATCTTTCTTCCTCTTGTGTCGGTACGTGAAACCCCGCTCCTCTATTTCTATCCTGGTGCCGGAACGTGGCACTCCGATCCTCATATACTATCCTGGTACCGGAACGTGGCACCCGATCCATATTCTATCCTGGTGTCGGAACGTGACACTCCGATCCTCATATTCTATCCTGGTACCGGAACGTGGCACCCGATCCATATTCTATCCTGGTGTCGGAACGTGACACTCGATCCTCATATTCTATCCTGGTACCGGAACGTGGCACCCGATCCATATTCTATCCTGGTGTCGGAACGTGACACTCCGATCCTCATATTCATTCTATCCTGGTACCGGAACGTGGCACCCGATCCCCTAATTCATCAAGCCTTCTTTTACACTAAGGCTTCATCATTCTCATTATATAATATATCAAGGCTTCTTTCACACTAAGGCATCATCATTCTCATTATATAATATATCAAGCCTTCTTTCATACTAAGGCATCATCATTCTCATTATATAATATATCAAGCGAATTAGGGTTCTTTCAAGATTTGGGATTTAATAGCTTCATCATGCTTTGTTAATTCATCACAATTTTATAATCATAATCATGCAAGCATATAACTTAAGCACATAGCAGGGTTTACAATACCATCAACACATAATATTCACTATTAAGAGTTCACTACGAATATCGTAACATAAACCATAACCTACCTCCACCGAAGAATTGAAATCAACAAGAAATCTCCCAAGCTTTGTTATCCTTTTCCCTTGTTCGACTCTCTCTCAATCGATCAATCTCCCTCTCTCTTTTCTTTTGTTTGTTTTATTCAAACCCTCTTTCCTTTACCCTAATTATCATATAATTAAGAATAAAAGAGGACAATAAAACCCCCTAATTAACTTAGGTTACCTCTTTTAACCCTAAGTAATTAGACTTATTAATGTTAACCCTAAATCTTTATAATTAGGAAAGAATAGTCAAAAACGACCCTTAAAACGTGTGGAGAAATCCTATTCTGACTGGGATCTGCGTGACCTGTGACGGGCCGTCGTGCCTGCGACGGTCCGTCACAGTGGTCGTCGCAACTCCTTGAAGTCCAGGTGACTGTGACGGCCCGTCAACCAGTGACGGTCCGTCTGCACCTCCGCTGACGGACAGAAACTCGTTTCTTGTACCAAATTCTCAAAAGTTGAAGTGTTTTGCAACGGAAACTCACGACGGTTCGTCGTGGATGTGACGGCACGTCCTGCAGGTCCGTCACCAATTACAGAGAGTCGATTTTAATATCCAAATTGAAGAATTCTAAGTGTCATGGGACGAAACTTCCTCGACGGGCCGTCGTGACTACGACGGTCCGTCGTGACACCCGTCGTCCCAGCCAGTTTTTCCAGAAATAATTCTGCTGCTCAAAACGACTAAAAAGGTCGTTACAGGCTCTAAAACTTCTTGGATGACTAATATACATTATTTTTGGTCTTAAAAAAGTATCTAAACCCTTACATACCCATGTTAGGCACTATATTTTGTCTTGACATTTTAGAGTATTACAAAGCAAAAAGGGGATGGTTTGATAATTCTAAGGCTAGTAGTGATAACAGTCCAACTCAATAAAAGCAAAAACAATTAGCTTTTTCCACATCAACACTCCAAAATATGGCAAAGTCAAGCATCGCCTTCCCACTTGTCTGCAATGTGGAAAGAATCATTATGGTACTTGTAGGAGAGCCTCTAGTGCATATTTCAATTGTTGGATCTTTAATCATAAAGTGAATAATTTTCCTAATCCTAATAATGCTTCTTTCTTAAAAACTGAAGGCTCGGTTCATAAGCCTTCTGTCAATTCTTGTAAAACAAAGAAAAGTGCATGCCGAAGAACACCCAAGTACAAGGTGAATGTTGAGCTAATCAACCTAGTGAACAAAGGGTTACTGCACACACTTATGCTATTTGGCAGAGGGATGATCAAGATGGACAAGACGTGGTTGTCGATAAATTTAACTTATTTGGTTTATGTGCGTTTGCAATGTTTAATCATGTTTCTACACTTTTCTATGTTTGTTCATCACTTTTTCTTCCTAATAATGTGAAATCTTTGAGATTTAATTATGATGTTCTGGTTGAGATCCCTTTGGGTTATCAAGTTGTGCAGTCGAATTTATTGTGATTGTCCTTTCGTGGTTCTAAACATAGTCATTCCTTCTTATTTGATTAAAATGCTCTTCAAGGATTTTTATGTTATTAATGGGATGGATTGGTTTTATAAATATCATGCAATTGTAGATTGTAGGTCCAATCAAGTGACTTTGAAAGATCCTACATGTTCAGGCATCACCGTACAAGGGGAAAGATCATTGACATATAGTATTATTTCTGCAGCCTTGGAAAGAAAGTTGATCTGAGGCTGTAGGGCATATATTTTTCACATAGTTGATACATAGTTAACGAGTCCTTGAATCAAGGACATACTTGTTGTAAGTGAATTTCTAGAAGTCGTCCTAGAAAACTATCCTAGATTTCCTCAAAAAGAGAGGTTGAATTTTCCATCGAGCTTATTCCTGGATCTACCCCTATTTCTATCATTCCGTATAGAATTTCTCCAGCATAATTAAAAGAATTGGAATCTCAATTGCAAGAACTTCTTGAGAAAGGTTTTTTTCCAACCTTGTGTTTCTCCTTTGGGAGCCCCTGTTGTAAACATAAAAAAGAAAGATTACACTCTTAGGCTTTGTATTGACTATAGACAAGTGAATATAATAACTATCAACAATATATATCTGCTACAAACAACCCATGATTTGTTTGACCAACTTCAAATGCTAAAGTATTTTCAAAGAATGACTTAAGGTCTGGATATCACCAACTGCGTTTTTGATAGAAAGCCATTCCTAAAATTGCTTTTAGAACTCGTTATGGTAATTATGAATTTTTGGTGATTCAATTTGTATTGAAAAATGCTCCTGCGGTATTCATGGATCTAATGAATCGAGTATTCAAGCCTTATCGTGATGAGTTTGTTGTACTTTTCATTGATGATATTTTAATATTTTCTAGAAGTAGTGAAGACCATGATAAACATCTCCGAATTATTTTGCAAATTTTGAAGAAGAAAGAACTTTTTGCCAAACTTTCCAAGTGTGAATTTTGACAGCATGAAGTTTCTTTTTGGGACATGTTGTATCAACTGAAGGCGTGAAGGTGGATCCTAGTAATATACAAGCAGTTGTTTAATGGAGACCTCCCAAAAGTCATGCTGAGGTAAGAAAATTACTGGGCACATCATGATACTACAAAAGATTTGTGAAAGACTTCTCCATTATCACCTCCCCTTTGACTAAGCTCTTGCAGAAGGAAGTAAAGTTTATTTGGGATTAAAAAAGCCAAGAGAGCTTTGAAACTCTCAAATACTTGTTGACTGAAACGCGAATACTTACTCTTTCAATCAATGGGAAAGAGTATGTAGTATTAATTGATTCTTCTCACAATGGCCTCAGATGTGTTTTGATGCAAAAAGGTAAGGTAATTTCGTATGCCTCTTAGAAAATTAAGAATGCATGAATTGAATTATCCTACTTATGACCTTGAACTTGCTACTACAGTGTTTTCTTTAAAAATATGGTGACATTATTTATATGGAATGAAATGTCATATATTCACTGATCACAAGATCTTAAAATACTTGTGTACTCAGAAGGAGCTAAAACTAAGACAATGTAGATATCTTGAACTCATCAAGGATTATGAATCCACAATTAATTATCATCCAAGTAAAGATAATGTGGTTATTGATGCCTTAAGTTTAATATCCTTCGGAAGTATTTCTTTGAGTCCTTTGTACTTGATCCTTTAGTTAAGATTCATGAATGTTTAAACCTGATTCAAATGGTTTAGTTATTCCCATTTTAAAGTAAAGCCAATATTACATGAACAGGTGAAGGAAGAACAAAAGTTTTATGATAAACTTTTAAAATTGACTAGAGAAGTCCAAAATGGGGAAAATGATTTTACATTAACAAAGGATGGTGTATTACTTTATAAAATCTGTTTATGCATCCCTAATGATGAAAAATTGAGAAGAGAAACATGGAATGAAGAACATACTTCACTATATGCAATGCATCCTTGATGCACAGAGGTGTACAAGACCATCAAGGAATATTATTTGTGGAATGGTATGAACAAAGATTTTATGGAATTTTTTTAAAAATGCTTGGTTTTTCTGCAAGTAAAGTTACAACATAAATTCCAAATTGGCTTACTACAGCCTTTGTTGATGGGGAGAACGAAATGGGAGAGAAAAACTATGAAATTGTTTCTGGAATTCCTCCTACTCAGATAAATCATGATGTAATATGGGTTATTATGGAAGGACTGAGCTGAAGTGCTAACTTCTTATCAATTAGGATGGACTACTTACTTGAGGGTTTATCCATGTTGTACTTACTCAGATTGTAAGACTACATGGAATCCCTGTATTCATTGTATCTTACTTATACCCAATGTTTACATCCAGATTTTGGGGTAATTTACAAGAGGATTTGGGTACTAAGATGAGATTTAGCACTTCGTTCCATCCAAAAATAGATGGTCAGTTGGTAAGAGTGATACAATTTTTTGAGGATATGATTCGAGCTTGCATTATGGAGTTTGAGGGTAGTTTGGAAAGACTTGGCCTAGATAGAATTAAATTACAATAATAGCTGCCAGTCGAGTATTGGATTGCCTCTTTATGAAATCATATACGGAAGAAAATGCAGGAGACCTCTTTGTTGGAGTGAATTTGGTGAAAGAAAGATTATTGGTCTTGAAATGGTGCAACAAATAGAGAACAATGTATAAATAATCAAGGGTCGATTAATGATATGTTTGGATCGAAAACATTGGTACGCTTATCTTAAAAGGCATGACATTTGATATAAAGTTGGAGATATAGCATTCTTAAAGGTGTCTCCATGGAAGAAGATTATGTGATTTGGCAGAAAAGGAAAGCTTAGACCACGATATATTCGACCATAGGCGATACTTGAAAGGGTTGGTCTAGTTTTATATAAACTAGCATTGCCATTGGAGTTAGACAAGATCCACAAGTTTTTCCATGTTTCTATTCTCAAAAGATATCGTTCTAATCCATCTCATGTTCTTCTCATTGAATTTATTGAATTTAATCCTAAGTTGACGTATAATGATGAACCTATCATATTTCATGTTGGGAAGTAACACATTTTACGAACAACAGAATCCCCTTAGTAAAATGTACTTTGGAGGAACCATTATGGTAAAGATGTTACTTTGGAGAGAGAAGAAGACATGTGAAACCGATATTCATACTTGTTTCCGGACTAGTTTAAGATAAATTGACAGACAATTTTTTAGGTGGAGGAGAGAGTTAAAAACACCCTAAATGCTAGAACAACATTCACATTTCGATACACCAGCGCTTCATTACTATAATATGTTTTATGCTTATTTTAGGGACATCAAATTCTGTGATACTTAAAACCATGTTCAACATAAGTGTTATCGTAATTTAAGGCATTATGTGGGGGATTTGTATAATTTTATAATTATATTTACATATACATTGGAAGTATTTGTATAAGGTACATAAATATTGGTATATATGTAGGCTTTTTGGGCAGCCCCTTTTTGTGACATCTGTTCTGTTATAAGGATCACTTTTGTAGCTATCTATTTCACTTTTGCTTTTATAAAAATTTTTTCCCTGAATTTTAAGAACAATATAACCTTAGACAAAAAAGTTGTTCTACAAAATCAAGAAAAGACCTAGGACCTTTTGATGGAGTACAAGAAACACACTTCTATTTGGTAAATGATGAAATTTGTTATAGAGTTGGGTAGCCTATGGTATTTTATGCAAATCTCTTTCTATTAAACTTCGTTTACAGTGAAAAATATGACACCAAAAGAAATTTCATATATCTACAAACCTTATGCTTGTGTCAAACTCTAATTTAGCTTATGTGAGTTCGAAATATGGGATGTGACATAGGACATGTTCTGTCAAGATTTTCACATTTGAAATCCTATTTGAACATCGTAAGTGTTTTGAAATATCTTTTTGTATATCGTATAATTATTGGTGATTCTTATTTATTTCAATCTTAAGATATTTATATACATCTCACAACATGTTTATAATGTCCAGTTTTTCCGTTTTCCTTTTAAAATCTAAGTTGCGACATAAGGTATTAGGCTGGCCAAGTCAATGTTCTGGGAGCATAATTGTAGTTTTAGACACTAAGTTTACTTGTTCTGATTATCTTGTTGTAATTAGACATTAGCAAGATACTAGAAATAAAAGAAGTTATTTAATTGTATTTTTAAGGTTGTATATACTCGTGAACAAGTTCAGGACCTTCATACGTTTTTAGTCTACGATTTAAACTCTTGAAGTTGTGTTTGACTGTTTCTTTCCTAAAGCACTGAGGTTTGTGTATAAATTTGTACTTGTACTATTTTTACATGTTGGATATCAGAATGTGTATATTAATAATTCGGTTAAATCTTGTCACTTTACATTCTCCTGTTGGTATTCTTTTGTAATACCTCAAAAATGACTTAGGTGAATCTAGAGACTATCATGATTGCAATGAGTTCAAAAGGTCATAAAATGGTTTATAATGTAATATTGATGCAATGTCAAGGAATACTATGTTGTTTAAATTTAGTGTGTCAAGTTTCATGAGGTTTGGAGGTCAAACGTCCAAGAAAGTCCATGACGTTAGAAAGGTTTGCCTTGAAGCGACCTTGTTTGTCTTAGCATGTTTCGTTGAGTTTTATGTGCTTTTTTTGGATGAAATTTATATGGGAGATTCTAAAATCGTGATAGATCATATTTGGGTTGGAAATCTCGCGGTGTAAGTCTCCAAAGACCAACAAGGGGTCCTTGAGGAAGGACCCTTCATCTAAGCCAAACACTGTCAAAACCAACCCAATTGACTGAGGCAAACGACGGCTCGTTGGTATGTCAAATCCGCGTTGATAAGAGTCATTGGTCAATACATAGACTACCGATTTTAAAATCCGGATGTACGGTCTTAGTCCCTAACGATGGCCATACAAGATGGTCCATTTGTGGACAAACGGTCTATCTTTGGCAAAGTCGTTGATGGGTCTGTTCATGTGGAGCTTCACTGTTAAGTTGAAGATTGAATTGGTAAATTCACAAAATATCCAAATAAGAGTTTAGGAGGTTAATTAGGGCTAATTTAGGCATTTTTATGTAAGTTATAATCACCTAGATAAATTCATTCTTCAAAATCAAACCCCAAATTCTCTTAGAAATTGGCTAGGAACTCCATTGGAGCAAAAACTCAAGGAAGGGCTCAGATTAGAGATTTGATTGGTGATTATTAATCAAATTGGTGGATTAAAATCATTGAGGTATGATTTTTTCCCCCTGAATCTCTATTCATCAAGGAGCCCAAAATTCAATGACATTTCTAAAGTTTTCTAAAGATGATCTTGTCCAGTTTTGTGATCGATCCATGGGGTTCTTGCATTAATGTTTTTGAATAACTTAATATTGATTATATTGATGTTATATGATTTTAATATAATTAACCTATTAACCCTTGAAATTCATGAATCCTAGATTTTGACTACTTTGTGGTTGACTTGATATTATCTTAATTGTTATCAATACTAGAGTAGTTTTCTATGGGCTATTGAATGATGTAATAATTGTATTCAATTGATGTATAGGATATATTATATTGATATATATATATATTGAATTGATGTAGATTCATTGAGTATTATGGGTTTTTATTGAATTGATGATCATGGCCATAGTTAAGGGACTATTGGTATTAAATTGGATGAATTACATATGTATGGAAGAGGTGAGAATGGAATGGTGGTACTCTACCGTAATTCTGTATATTTGTGTAATGTAGATCTAGAATTATGTTGTGATTGGTATGGTCCACTTATGGTGGAGGTGCTATGTGAATGATGTGACCTTGTCGGCATTACATTATGTGTTATGATTATAATGTCCTTGTTGGCACTACTTGAAGTGATATAATGATTTTTTTAGTTTATTATGTGAAGTATGATCATATCTTCCTATATGTTAATAATGTGAAAGTATGTTTTCTTCTATTGATGTTGTTAGGATATCATGTTAAACTATTACTATGTCCATCTGTGTGTAGTCTTAGAGTTGATGCATAATTATTCGTACTTAGATTTGTGATTCTATGATGGTAATATTGATGATTTTATACTAGTGTATAGGATTACATAAAAATGATAATGGTTATTCCTATGTGCTTCTAGAATGACATGCTCTATGTGACATAGTGAGGTCTTGGTGTGTCGTGTGTAGTATACTTCTATTCCTTACTTGATACATGTGTAAATGTTAATATGTTATGTCTTGAATTAGGATGCTAAATCCTCTATGTATCATATGTATGAATGACATGGGATCTTGAATGATGCTAAGATGGTCCTTTATGTAAAACCGTAAACCTAATGGTAAGGTTATGATCCTTGAAGTGGAAAGCAGTAATGGTCATTCTTGTATGAATAATGGACTTATGGTTTTATAGCTGGAACGACATGATATCATCCTTTGCAAAGTCATTAATTTATCCGCTTCTCCATTGTAAGGCAGCCCTAGCGGACCTCTTTGGTAGGTAGATTGTGATTAGGTTATGAACTAGATATAGGACCCTTTCGTATGATCCTTTAACGTAAATTATTATGAGAACAAAGGCTATCACCGAGTGAGTATGTTAAGTGAAGTATCTCTAGTAAAGAATGAGGCTAGAATAAAAAGAGATCCCTACATATTCCTTAGCCATTTGCCTACATGGGATGCGTCCAAGTTCTACCATTGGCAAGTAACCCTCCATCAGAGAAGATTATAACTTCGGATTCCATGTTTTGCTATCATGATGTATGTAAGTTATTTCCTATTTCATCATGTGAGATACCTACTAGTATTTGAGAAGTTTTATGATGTTTAGGTTGTGGTATGCGACGCTATCTTGACATTACACAATGGGCTTTGAAGATGTTAGTGAGTATGGGCATTGAAGATGTTTGTGAGAGTGCTTAGGTGTTCTCCAAAACCATTACTTGAATGTCATTTATGTGATGAGTGTGTCTTAAATGAACTAATGAATTTAATGACTCATGTTATAAAGCATGGTAAATGAATAAGTACTTATCTCGAGTACTTAAGAGTTTTTGAATTAAGGTGTGAAGGGGGAATAGAAATGGTCACTTCATATTTTACCTAGATACGTCTTAAGAATAACTCTTGTTAGGAAAGCTGGTTGATTAAGTACAGATGATTCAAACATAGGTAGTCTCAATGATTACTTATATAATCTTGAAGAGGTCAAATACAAACATTTTCTTCTTGATTTACATGATTAAGTCTGTTTATAACTTTTTTAAAGGAGAATGTCATATTATATGTATGTTGTTGTATTAAGCGAGAATAATATTATCCTAGGTAATCTAAAGGATCCATTAAGTGTGTGTGCAGGGATTGTATGGGAAGTTGCGTCAGAACTCACTCAAGTGAACCTTAGAATCACCTTTTGTATGAGGATCTCATGTTCATTTCTTTGGTGTATTGTAAGAGTGTGTATGTCTCATTATAGGTGGTCTTAATGATTATTTACGTGTGTCTAGAGATGGTGTATGGGTGGTATCTCTTTATCTCTCTTAAGTGAGTCTAGGATAACTTTTAGTTAGAAAAATGCACGCTAGAAAGTTTCCAATGTGAAGTTGAGGAACTTCACTGTTACAGTGAAGTAATTCACTGTAACATTAACCTAGCTAACTGTAGTTCCATTAAAATGTGAATAAATGCCTAAGTGTTAGCTCATGTGTTTCTAAGGTGTTAAATGTTGTTTTTATGCTTATAATATACGGTTTTAATCAAAAAGAGAATATTTCCATTAAATATTTGTTATCACGAGTTTTATGCACTAAGCCATACTTAGTACATGTTTTTGTACTTTTTCCATGTTTTTATCTATCTCTAATTTGAATTCTAGGTGAGATTTCTATTAGAGAAGAAACGTGGATTATAAAATTGTTAAAGCAAGTTAAAGTATGTCCTCACTTGATTCGAGGGAATAGACGTCTTTAGATTTTTTTACTATTTAGCATTGTAATAGACATATATTATTGTATTTGTATTGTATGGGTCGTGTCCCAAGTATATTCGTGGGTCTAAGATTTGATGATCTTACACTTAGTTCTGTTGATTTTACATGAAAGATTAGTTGAAAGACTATTAGAATGTTTTATTAAGATTTTAATTCCGCACTACTTTTCATATATGTATATGCGATGAATGATGTGAAAGGGCTTGTATGTGAACTATGAGAGGTAAAGTACGCTGTGCCATGAGCTAAGAATGCCCTAACTTCTAGGTATTGGTGTGGGTCGTTACAATCTTGGTATTAGAATATAAATTATGAATGTAGTCTTAGAAATCAAAAAGTTTCATGAAGTCACGTCTAGTGGAGTCTCGACCATCGGTTTGAGTCATGACAAATCTATGGGAGGGAGGCTATAGGACGATAGAGTTTCCCTTCTTTTCTACTACTAAGTCATGCCATAGAGTAAAATATTTTGAGTGTTTTTTCTTATGGTTGTCCTTGTGTTTCTAGGAAGATGAATACGACGAGGACACCAGCTAGGAGAGTTGAGAAGAATGATGTGAATAAGTACGTTTCTCCTCAAGTAGAAAAAGTTGAAGAAGTAGTTTAAGATTCTCAAGGGGCTCAAGGTGCTAGAGATGATCATGTCTTTCTTGTGGAAGGAGGTAATAATGTTGCGATGGTTACCCCAGAAATGACTAATTGGGATATGATGGAGGCTTTACTTCTTTTAGGCCGAGCTTTGACTACCCATGTAAATAGGGGTATTGAGCCTAGAGTGAATGTTATGGAGAACATTATTACATATAAATTGAGAAATTTTGTGAGGATGAATCCTCCAATTTTTCGTGGCTTTAAGGTAGGAGAAGATCCCTAATAGTTCTTAGATGGTGTGTACAAGGTGAGTAGAGCCATGGGGGTGACTTCTAAGGATAAGGAAGATTTATCTTCGTACCAATTGAAAGAAAACGATCAAGTGTGGTAAACTCAATTAAAGGATAATAGGCCGGTTGATTCAGGTCCTATTGAGTGGGAAGAATTTAAAGAGGCTTTTCTGGGAAAGTGCTTTCCCTGTGAAAGGAAGGAGGTAAATGTAGAGGAGTTTATCAATGTCAATAAAGACAATATGCATTTTGATTAGTACTCTTTTAAATTCTGTATGTTATCTAGATATTCCCCATCCTTAGTGTCTAACCCTAGGGATGAGAGAAGTAGGTTTGTGATCGGGGTCTCTGACTAAGTGAAAGAAGAATGTCTTATAGCCATGCTACATGATGATATGATCCTATCTAGAATCACGGTTTATGCTCAATTACTTGAGAAGTCTAAACTTGTTAGGATTGCTAGAAACTCGAAAAGAAGTGGTTCAAGTGAACAAAGTCAACCTAGCTTCAAGAAGAAGGTTTCAACTCAAGAAGAACCTAGGGGTGTTAAGGTGAAATTTGATAAAGGAGGTGGCTCTCAAAATGGGAAGCCTACATGTGGTACTTGTGGAAAAGGCACTATGGGGAATGCCTTTTCGATACCGCTAGTTTTTTTTGTTGTGGTAAAGATGGACACAAACTGAGTGATTCTCCTACACGAAATGGTAAGCAAGTTTCTCATATGTTTCTGAAAGATGATGCTCCAAAGAAGAGGCATTTCTAAGGAGCAAAGCCGAATGAGAGTGATGATGATAATAAGTTCTTGTATTTCCCTTTTTAGGGATATGCATTCCTTTTATGTGGGGGATTATGGTGAGTAGAAGAGCTATAGGATCATTGTTCCGTTGTTGTATTGTTGCATGTTGCATTGTGTTTAGGAGTCTTGTTCAAATTGAATTTCATTGAGTCCTCCAATTGTGAATCTTATGAATTTATGATGATGATATAAAGTGTGTATATATGGTTTTATCTTGCATAATAGCATGTTTCAATCATCAATTTCCTAAATATTGCATTTTTGAAACTTTGAAGCATGTTCACTATAAGATTTTGCAGCTTTCTGTAATGATTTTGGAAAATTGACTAATTTGTTCTTTGGTTAAAATTATTTTAATATGCATAGAACTGATATATATGAGTATAAAAATGAATGTAAAATGACTTCATGATATATGGAATGAAGAATGTGAGTTTTATGGCATAATGAGTTGTGGAATGAGTTTCTATCTTTTTATTGAGTTGTGAGTCTCTTGCTTATGTGAAAATTGACCTTTCTCCTAAATTTTGTATTTATGATGTGTTATGTGGTATGGTTTAGATGTTGTTGGTTGAAACTCTAATCTAGGGAGTGTTTGGAGAGTGAGAAGTGTCATTCGAGGATAAATGTTGTCCATGTAACACCTCTAAGGCAACTTAGGTGAATCTAGAGCCATTGTAATGAGTGTATAAGGTACTAAAATGATTTATAACGTGGTATTGAGGCCATGTACAATAGTTTAGCTAATTTGAATGTCAAACAAGGACGACTATGACGTTCGACGACTAGTCACCTATGTGCTTCATATGTGTTTATGTGATTATATGTGATTTATGAGATTATGATGCTCTTATATCAGTTATAATGTTTTTAAAGTCATTGTTTCAAGTTTCATGAAGTTTGGAGGTCAAACGTCCAAGAACGTCCATGACAATCGAAAGGTTTGCCTTTCAACGACCTTGTGTATTTTTGCATATTTTTTCATTTTTTATGGGTTAAATTTGGATAAAATTTATATGGTAGTCCCTAAACTCGTGTACGATCATATTCATATTGGAAACGTCTGGGTGAAAGTCCCCAAGGACCAACCAAGGGATTCTGAGGAAGGATCATTCATTTGAGCCAAAGTCTGTCAAGACCAGCCTAATCGACAGAGGCAAATGACGACTTTTTGGCCAGTCGACGCCCCGTCGATAGGAGTAGTTGGTCAATACATAAACTAGGAATATCAATTTCCCAATGGCTAATCTCAGTCCCAAACGACGTTCAGATAGGACAGACTATTTATGGACAAACGGTCCTTTTGTGACCAAGTCGTTGGTAGGTTTGTTACAGCGCAATTTCACTTTTAAGTTGAAGGGTTAATTGGTAAATTCACCCAACGTCCAAATAAGATTTTGGGCGGTTACTAATGATAATTTAGGTATTTTAAGTTGAATATAAGTCCTAAATACCTACATGAATTCATTCTTCAAAATCAAAACTCAAATTCTCATAGAAAATATGTTGAACTCCATTGGAGCCAAATCTCAAAGAATTGATTTGATTGGATATTTTATTTGTGTTTATTTATCAAATTGGTGGATTTATATCATTGAGGTGTGGTTTATTTTCCCTGGAAACTATATTCATCAAGAAGCTCAAAATTCAAATAGATTTTTAAAGTTTTCTAAATATGAACTTGTCCTATTTTATGATGTATCCATGGGTTTCTTGCATTAAAGGTTTTGAATCACTAAATATTAATTACATTTATATTAATTATATAATTTTAACATAATTAACGTATGACCCCATGAAATTCATGAAACTTAGATTTTGACTACTTTGTGGTTGACTTGAGCTTGTCTTAATTCTTATGAAGTCTAGTGTAGTTTTCTATGGGCTATTGAATGATGTAACAATTTTATTCGATTTATGTATATGCTCTCATTGATTGATACATCTATATTGAGATTACCTTGATTCATTGAGTGTTATGGTTTTTATATTAAATTGATGATCACGGCCTTGGGTAAGGGCCTATTGGTATTGAATTGGATAATTTATCTATGGATGTAAGTAGTGAGAATGGAATGGTTGTATGCTGCCATAATTCTCTATATTTTGGGTAATATATATCTTGAATTATGTTATGATTTTTATGGTCTACTTATGGTGGCTGTGCTAAGTGAATGATGTGACCTTATCAGCGTTACTTTATGTATTATTATTATCATATCCTTGTCGACACTACTTGCAGTATTATGATGGTTTTTGTAGTTTACTATATAAAGTATGATAATATCTATCAGCATGTTAATAATGTGGAAGTATGTGTTCTTCTATTGATGTTCTTAGAACATCAGGTTAGACTATGACTGTGTCCATATGTGTGTAGTCTAAGAATTGATGCATGATTATTTAGGTGTGCCTAGAGAGGGTCCAAGAACATCATGTGTTTGGTGAATTGTAAGTGTGTGTGTGTCTCATTAGAGGTGGTCTTAAGTATCATTTAGGTGTGCCTAGAGAGGGTGTATGAGAGGTCTCTCTTCCTCTTACTTAAGTTAGTCTTAGAATAGCTTCTAGTGAGAAGATTGCATGCTAGAAAATGTCCAATTTAAAGTAGAGGAACTTCATTGTAACAGTGACCTAGTTAACTGTAATGCCATTAAAATGTGAATAAATCTTAACTGTTATCATATGTGTTTCTAAGGTGTTAAATGTTCTTCTTATGCTTATAATACGATGTTTTAATCGAAAAGAGCATATTTCCATCAAATTTCTGTTATCATGATTTTTATGCAGTAAGCCATGCTTAGTACATCTATTTGTACTAATTACATGTTTTTATCTATCTCTAAAGTGATTCTTAGGTCAAGGTTCTATTGGAGGAGTAGCTTGGATTATAGGATCGTTCAAGCAAGTTGATATCCTCCCTTGACTCGAGGGAATATATGTCTTTATTAAGCATTATAATATACATATTGTACTATATTTCTATCATATGGACCATGACCCAAGTATATTAGTGAATCTAAAATTTGATGATATGAGACTTAATTCCATTTATTTTATATGAAGGATATTTTAAAAGACAATTAGAAATTTGTGCAAAGTTTTAATTCCGCACAATTTTTTATATATGTATATGCGATAAATAATGTGAAACGTCTTGTAGAGACCAATGAGAGGTAAATTACACTGTGCCACAACCTATGAATGCCCTAACTTCTAGGGTATAGGTATGGGTCGTAACACTTTTAAGATGCTTGTGTAACTCGCCCAGTTATACTAATAGTTTTATCACTTGGCACTCCTGTTGGGACCTTGTTCTTCTTATGACTCTGACATTGACACTTTCAGAATGTCTCTTCATTGGGATCATTTTCCATATTGAATCAATATTTTTAGTCCGTCTTACTAATGGAATATGTCCATGATAAGTATTAACTACAAAGCTTTTATTAATATGGTTCTTTGTTCTTCTAATTATTGGAGTTTGACCCTCTTGATATAGGTTGTCAAACCGTCTTTATACCTGCTCGTGATTGGTGTAAAACATGATTTGCATATTGGACGAGCTTATAACAACCTACAAGTACACCTTTGAAGTTAGAGTACTCTTAGGTTGATACACGATGTACTTGACCTCTCTTAGGTCTTGTACAAGCCCTTTTGACATCGTTCATTATATACATGTATGATACATAGTGAGGAATTGAAACTTTTCACAAAAATAATATCTCAAAACATCCTTCAAATAAAATGATAGAAATGCTAAGTGTCATCATATGCCAATCTTAGACTCAAGGATACTTGGGACACGACCCATACAACCGAAATATAAAACTTAGTCTATTACAATATTTTGAAATAGAATAAATGAAAGATACTAATGATGTCGTTGACTCAAGTGAGTACATACCCCAACTTTAATTAAAGGGGTCCTAGTTTGCAAGTTCACTTCAAAATGCCTCAAACCCACAACATTAGATATTGATAAAAGTATTGATTTAGTATATTGTATGTACTAAACATGGCATAATTCAATAAAATCATGTGAAATGGACATTTATATCGAATATGCTCTTTTTGAGTAAAACTTCATATCATAAGTATAAGAATCACATATAAAACCAAGAACACTTCCAAACACATAAACATGAGACCTTCTTAACAAAGGTGATTCTAAGGTTCAGTTGAGTTAGTCTTGAAAGGACCGCCTATAGAATCCTTGCACACATATCTAAGAGATCCTTAGACTACCTAAGATAAGATTATTGCCATTTGATTAAATCAAACTCCCTATCTAGAATTAATCTAAGACTCACCTAAGTAAGACAATTAAAAAATTCCCATACAACCTCTCCAAGCGTACCTAAGAAATTTTAAAAGTTTCTCTAGATACTTGCCTTTCATAAACATCTCTTTAATTAAGTTATTATAATCATTAGACTATATAAGAGACTTTTAAAATTAAAGGACATTCAAATAATGGTCTTGGAGAAGACGTAGGGACTCACACACTAATATCTTCAAAACCTATTCGTGCAATGTCTAGATAGAGTCCCATTCCACTATTTAAACTTCATAGAACTTTTCCAACACTAGTAGGTATCCCAAATAATGAGAATAGGAAATAACCGACATAGACCATACTAGCTTGGCACTGAATCCGGAGTTATGAACCTACTCTGATTGAGGGTGTTGTACTTGACAATTGTAGAACTATGACACATCCCATGTAGGCACAAGGTAAAGGAATATTGAGTGGTTCTATTCACTCTAGTATCCTTCTCAAGTATAGTTACATTGCAGTGTAGTCTCCTTCTCAAGTAGAGATACACCCGTAACATATTCACTCGGTACTAGACTTTGTTCTCATAGAGTAAGTTTAATCTAAGGTATATGATAAGGTACCATCTTTTTGTCCTACCAACTCATAATACCCCTACGAATAATGGGTCCACTAGGGCTTCCACCCAAGGTCTAAAAGGATAACTCACTCTCAACCTTATTATTTAGAAGGTTGCACATATTGGTCATGATTAGACGACCACCATATTTGGTTTACAAATCCTATACTCTCATTCAACATTGATTCATATACATACAAAACAAAGGTGCATAAGCCTACTAAGTCAAGATGTACATATTCATATTTTTTGTGTATTAAGCAAGGGACATACGTCTACCAAATCAAGACACACTTTATTATCATCTTATCACATATAACAAAACAATCATGAAGCACAAAGAAACAACTAATTACTATCGCAAGTCATCCTACTCACTTCTATGGAACATCAACATAGCTCGTCATAATACTCATATTGTTAACTAGGACGATTCACACTCCAACATCAAGTATACATACATAAGGCATCACTATAGCCTATCATGGTCACATCTATTCAATTAGAAAAACACATACTTGACTTCATACTTACACATAACTCAGATAGACCTTTACAATGATCACATATTAATGGTATAACATAGCTATGTCATAATAATAAAGTAATGCTGACACGGCAACATAGTAAGTGTTAGTTCAACACACCACCAGTCAAATCTTAACTACTCTAATCCATAGTCAATTCAACCAATCCAATACTCCAAGGCCGATTAGAATGGCCATGTTCACCAATTCAATCCAACAATCACAATATTCAATGAATGCAAAGTAGTTCAATATTAATTTATCAATCTAAGACAGCCTACACATACTTCTACCATAATTAAATCTGCCAAAGTAAACAACAGAAGAAATCAATAGTATAGATTCCTGATCACACTACCAAAATCTAGTCTAAACGAGCAGTTGTTGATATGCATGGGTTCATACAGAATTTGATCTAAAATTATTCAATTAACACAAATTATATTGTAAAAACATTGTTTCAAATCGCTTCATGCAAAACCCATAGCTAGAAGTTGAAATAGAAAGATTCATTTTTTGATCATCTTTGAAAAATCATTACAATTCGCTCCTTGAATAAAGAGAATTCAAGGATGAAACCCATACCTTAAATAAAGATTATTAACTCACAAAATTGATGGAGAAAAACTTGTAATATCTGTCTTCTTCCTTGGAGCTGCAAATCTTAAAAAATGGAGGTTTTGGAGATAAGATGGAGAGGTTTTGTTTTGAGTTGATCGTTTTCATTTGATTGGTAAATCTAGGGGTTTAAAAAGACTCAATAATCCTAAATAATTCATCCCCAAATTACGCAAAAGACCCCTGCAATTATTGGACTATTTAACAAATTAAAATTTGACTTGAAAATTAAGCAACCAAAGCTGGGAGTTTACTATGCATCCAGTGGGCATATTTTTGATTCTTGGTTTTTGAAAATTTAGAGACAAAATAAATCTTGACCTCTCCGCATCACAGGGAAAGTTTTTTCTCTTTTCTGTGCCAGATGCGCGACGGGCACTCACTACCCAATCTTTGCTAGCGTGGCAGCTTACATTGGCCATGTTTGTGTCTTGTTTGGGGATCCTTAGGCTTGTCCCCAGGGCATCGTTCTCCGACATTCCTACATTTTACATGTCACTATATATGTAGGAACCATCGATGCTCAATTTCACCCTCAAACCATCCCCAAAACTCCACTACAATACACTACGACACACTAGTTCAACTTCGACAAGTTTTTGAACTTGTTAGACGTTTGACCTCCAAATACTTCCAAACTTTATGCACTATCAATTAACACTATTATTAACTTTTGTAATACTTTATAACCTCAATACACACATTTTATGCTCGATTTTTATAGAGTTCATTTTAGGAGTGTTACATTCAATCGCTTGAAATGTTGTGCTAGGAGAGTTCTTGATATTTGGAATTGTAAAAAAACGATTTTGATACCTTTAATATATTGTTTACATGAGTTATTAATTATGTTCAGCTGTGTTCTTATTACTTAAAAAATGTAACTTTGTGAATCTGAGGGCTCTTAACCTGTTGTATTTCTACCACAAAGCTATATGCTTAGTGATAGTTGTTTCTATCGTAAGTAATGTCCGAGAGGATGCGTGAAACAAGACATTTGAGATGGGAATTTTTTGAGCCTTAAGGAATATCCCATTTTCATATAGACATATATATTTTGTATAAATCTTGGGATTTTTACGTGATCAATGTGATGAGTTTTACATAAAATAGGGGTTGTTGATTTCATCATGTCAATATAGGTTGTAGTATAAGTATGGTTATATGTTTTGTTTTTTTTTTGGGTTATTTAACCCCAAGCCTTGTAATATGCTAATTTACTATGTAAATTGAAAATTTTGTGTGAAGCATGAACTGAATGATATCGTTACTCGGAAGTTTATAATATTCTTGTTATCTTTTTTACTACCTCGGAGCACTCCTTATATGTAACCGGCGTCGTCCTCCTCAAAGTGGACTTAGACTAGCCCTTAGCATTCGTCATTACATGTCATAGGTCAAAAATGCAGAAATATAGAACTTTTACATAGTAATGTATACATAGACCTTTCACATATCAAATATGGAGTAAACGTAGAATCCTCTCTTATTGAATCTTACTTAGGCTTCTCATTTAAACAACATCTAACACATAAGATGTAGTCTAATAGCATTTCCTCACATTAACCCATCTAAAAAGAGTACAATATTAGACATAGCCATTACAAATTCAATATTCGATTATAGGCTTACATCAATAGTCTCAAACGATAAAAAAAATGAAATAGTGTCTTAGATATAACAACAAGATAGTTAGAATAGTGAATTGGTAACACCCCCGAACATTGAGGACCTACCAATAACTTGGAGAAACTAGTCTAAGCCTTTTTGTTTTTCGCCTCAAAGTACTTCAACGACCCCAACCTACATTGTTTGGGAAAAGTCAAATAATATGGGTTAGTACAACCACATGTACTTAGTATGAAAACATATGCAAGTAAAATCATTGAAATAACGCATAAAAGGACATATTGCTCAAAATCATGCCAAGCGAATTTGGAAAGCATTTATACTCAATTAAGCACATATACAAGTCAATCAACATAGCATCATTTAAGACAAGTCCATATTAAACACAAGACAAACATAATCACGAGGTCAAGTCAACATGGATATTATACCATAAGTCCATATCAATATGAATGGCATCCTATTAAAATCATATTGGCATAAATAACTCCAACATTACACCATACTAATAAGTCATGTACAAGAGTTAATAACATCACCACATCACCACATATATAAGAGCCTTAGTCAAAACCCTTTCCCAAACCTACAAGTGCAATGCTTATGTAAAACCCCACCACCCCAACTAATCATGTAAACCAAACAAAGCATTATAAGAAATGTAAACTTTTCATATATTTTAATATCATGCATATTCTTATTCTTATACATAAACATAGACCTATTGCACGTTCATTAATGAAATTAATATTATATAAGATAATCAAAAAGGCAAAGTCATCATATACATTTCATTCATATGATAAGTGCATAATAACATAAGAACAACCTCCTAGGACTTCCCTCAAGGTCAACTTGTTCCATGTATAAGTAGAGTCCCATAAGCTGACCTACACTAAGTACAACCCCTTAAGTCACCATAGTTAGTGTTCATCTTCATTACTTTATTCATTCATTTTACTTTCGGGAAAAGTCTGCTTTACCGACATAGACCATATGAGCTAAACATGGAATCCATTGTCATGAAACCCTACACTAAAAGAAGGTTACTTGCCAAGATAATACCAAAACATGAATATAGCATTGTAGGTGAATCCACTATCTAGTATTCCTATGGCGGCGACATAGTTAGTGAACTAAGAGACATTCTTGAGACTCTATTTATGCACTATTGAATTGTGATATCCATATTTTGAGAAACATTGTGAACCTACCTTCAGACAATGGGAAGGGTTACCTCTCATATCTAGTTCTCTCAGTTATAAGCTAAAGTCCCCTTTTGAAATGTATTTAAGTCTTTCTTTATCATCGCATCTTAGTATAGGCCATAGTAGACTAACCCCTTGTGTATTCATAGTAAATAGATCATTAGGTATTGGATGATAACTTCCTTTAATAACAACCCTTGTTTTTGGAGATCAATTTAGCACAATCACATCATAGTAAGGCACACAAGTGATTCATATTGAACATTTTATCTTCAAAGGTCTCACAATTCATATAATCTAGACATTTCATCAATTAAACCATATTCATACATTAATTCACTTAGTAATATCATAAAATAGTAACAAATCAAAGAAATAAGTCAATTGTATTATTACTTATCAAATCAACCTCGATTCATAACTTATTGTTAGGGGAAAAAGGTTCAGTTATGATTTCTTCCATAGAACTAGGCCAAATACCAAGAGATATATAAGTTAACCTATATACAATAATAATATATAAATAATAATCAAAGGAAACCAATATCAAACTGATTTGAAAAGATCAATCATGAAAGTAGAAGAAAATCTATCTTTTGAAGAACATAAAAATCAAATATTTAAAGTGCCTCTTGGGGAAAAGGTTCCATGAGTGAATAGATTCTATACCTTAGGATTCCTTGAAAATTGATGGAGACAATATGGTAGTTATTCTTATAGGAGAACTCAATCAATGGCAAGTGATCGTCCCAACTTCCTTTGAAATCTATTACACAAGCTCTTAACGTATTTTCTAGTGTTTGAATAGTACATTCCACTTGACCATCTGTTTCAGGATGAAAAGTAGTGTTGAGCTTCGCTTGAGTACCTAACCATTTTTGAAAAGACCTCCAAACACGAGAGGTGATTATGCACCTATAGATGATATCATGGACACAGGGATCCTATGAAGACGTCCAATCTCATTAATGTAGATTCTTGGACATTCCTCTACAAAATAAGTAGATATAAAAGGGTTAAAGTGCACAAATTTCGTCAACTTATCCACAACTACCCATTTGTCACTTTGCCTACGTCTTTGAGAAAAACCCAATACGAAGTCCATATTAATTTCTTCCCACTTCAAAGGGGAACTTGCATTTTTTGAAGTAAACCACCTGAATTTTGATGCTCGACCTTTACTTGTTTGATATTAGGACTCCTAGCCACAAATTCCGCTATGTCCTTTTCCAAGGCTTCCCACCAATATTCTTCTTGAAGTTCTCGGTGTATTTTTTTGGCACTCGGATGAATAAAATATCGAGAAACATGGCTTACTCAAAAATTGTCTTCCTTAAGTCATCAACATCCGGCACACACAACCTACCTTCGTACCTAAGCACATCATCCCTTAGGATAATAACATTCATCTCACCAAGAACCGGTTCCTTCAACTCCATGAACAAAGGATTAAGATTTGGCTTAGATTTTACATAAACTGGTAAATACGATTCATAGTAATGATGGACCATAAAACCGCCATTAGAAGAATCTTCCAACCGAACACCCAATCGAGCAAAACTATAAATATCTTTCACTGGTCTTTGTTGGCTTCCTCTATCACATGTGGGGAGAACCACCTAGATGTAACCAGCGTCATCTTCCTCGAAGAGGACTTAGACAAGCCCTTTGCAATTGTCATAACATACCATAGGCTAAAATATGTAATATTTAAAACATTTCCCCTATATCTACATCATGAAGTTCACATAGACCTTTCGTATACACATAGTATATTCATAGCGAGTTTACTTAGACCATTCATATGAATAGATTACCTAGTCTTCTACTTTAATGTCACACATATGTATATAAGATACAAAATATAGTCTTAAAATGAGTGTCTCATATTAAACCATATAAAACAAATACAACATTCGGGCATAGCATACTTCATTAAAACAAGAGCCACTTATAGGCTAATACAACAATAGTACTCAAAAGGGAAGGAATTAAATGTCTTTAAGACTAAACAACTTCATTATCTAGATAGGTGCCATTGCCCTTCAAGTGGTAAGGACCTACCACACCGTTGGAAAGGTCCAAGTAATCTTGAAAATGCCTTCTTAAGAACTCAACGACCCGAATCTACTAAATTATAGACACATAGAAATAGGGATTAGTATAATACTTGTACTAAGTATGTAAACATATGCACATATAAAATTTGAAATCATTCTCAAAAAGAACATTTATACAAAACATGCTAAGTTACTTTGAAAAGCTTTATGCACAACCAATAACTCATATAGGCAAATAATCACATAGCCCTCAAGTCAAGACCATATACAAAAGAAGACCAACATCATCAAGTATAGTAAAGTCAACATGTATAAGATATCTCAATATCATAATATAACCACAAGGCATATATACTAGACCCTTACCCATAACTCTATATCAAGTATACAAGTGCAATGACCAAGCAAAACCCATAACCTCACCTAATTAAGTAAATCAAACAAAGGACTATAAACAATGCCTAACTTCACATAATATAGGTTCAATAGTAAGAATCATCATTATTTTAGCAAAATAGACCAACAACATGCTTATATGTTAAACTAACGTCATATAAAGTCAATAACATGTAAAGTCAACATATATATAACATATACATTATAAGAATACAAAAACAACCTCCTAAGTCTTCCTTCAAGGCTAACTATTACAAGTTATAGGTAGAGTCCCATAACCCTGCCTAGGATAGGTAAAACCTCTTAAGTCGCCCTAGTTAGTATTTACTTTATTACATCATTTTACATTCGGGAACACTTGACTTAACCGACATTGACCAAAAGATCTATGTGTGGAATCCGGTGTTGTAAAAACATACACAGATGGAAGGTGGTATATAGATCAAAGTAGTACCAATCATAAATAAAGCATCTTCGTCGATCCACTAGCTAGTATTCCTATGGAGACAACAAAGTTAATCGAGATTTGAGGCATATACGAGAATATCACTCTATTACCTTTGTGCTATGAGGCTATCCACCTTGTGAGGACTATGGTGAACCCTACCTCCCCCCCCATTAGGAAGGTGCTACCCCGCATATTCAAGTTCACTCGGTGCAAAGCTAGAGTCCCTTTTTAAAAATGTCTTTAAGTCATCCATTATTATCAAAGTTTAGTTTAGTTAATAGGATCCTAACCCCTTGTAAATCTTCATAATTTGATCATTAGGAATTATTTGAGAATAACCTTTCTATACAACCCTCATAGTGAAATCAACACATGATATCACATCATTGTAATACACATAAGTGAATAAATATAATCCTTATATAATCATAATCTTAATCATGACTTAAAAACTCATAAGTAAAGACATTTTAATACCAAAATCTTACCATCCTGATAAATCCAATCACAACACATAAGCTTTAATTGAATCAACATCATTCGGTATAAGTCATCTCAATAGAATTACGGTTTCAAGATCACAAGATTTTACCTCTTCCTCTTCAAAAGACATCATCATGGTATTACAATCAACCAAACACAATCCATCCATAAATTGGCAGAATACTAATATAGAATGCTAATCCACATATTAACCAAGTCAATTGTATCAATACTATACAATTAAATTCAAGATCACAACATAGGGTTAAGGGGAAAAAGGATATCTTCCACAAAGTCGGTCAATACATAAAGAAGTAGAAAAATTGTTTCATAATATATCATAATATAATCATCATAAAAAAATAAACCATAAAGAATGCAGTTTAGAAGATCCTATTCGTATTAGGAAGAAACCCAAACGAAATCATCTTTTTGAAAACCAATTTAGTAAGAACTCTTTGGGGAAAGGAATTCAAAAGGTTAAAGGTTCCAATACTTTTTTAATTTTTCAATATTGATGGATCTCATTGCTTCCCTAGAACCCACCTTAACCTTGTACTTCTGTGGAGTTTATTTGGAAGAGAGAAAGTAGATAGATGGAAGACCAATTTGGATTTGGGAATCGGGAGTGTTAGAGGTTTTAAACATAGGGTAGGTTATATAGTGACTTATTTTAACTTAATTAACCATCCCCTAATAATTAATTAGAACCCTAAGTAAACTAACTAATTAAATTAACCATTGGAAACTCACAAGAAAATTGCAGGCCTGTCCTAGGAGACCCCGACCTATGAGCCGTAGGTCAGTCGACATGCCTTGGAACCAACCGTTCTGGATGTCCGTCGATGAGTTAAGAGATTTTCCAAAATGGACCTTTTTCCAACATGACTAAGTATCCAACGATGGTGGGGATAGATGCCTCGTCGATTGGACCACCCTCTATCATTGATCCTCATTGGTAGACACTGTCCATGTCAACTTTTTGGCCAACATGGAAGGGTCCTACAAAAGACGCCTTTTGTTAGTCTTGGGGAAGTCGTAACAGGAGATTTTGACTATAATCCAACTATAATAAGTATAAGACACCCTACTACCAAATTCCATCAAATTCTGACTCCTAAAACCTAGTCAAATAGGCTAAGGCACACTAGCACCTCTTGAACTAGCCTCCGGACGTCGTGAACATATTTTGACGCTTTGATTCTAAAACTTATATACATTACGTTTGACCTTAAAACAGTGTTATACACCTTAAAAACTCATGTTAGTCTCTTAATTAGGTCTTATACTTTCGGAGTGTTACATGATCCCAATCTAGAGAACCTTCGTCCGTGAATGACACAAAATCTTTTGGAAGGAAAAGACTCAAGACTAGCATCCCAACCAACAACATAAGAATAAAAATATGAGTTACAATCTCAAATTAACATAACAATGCCATTCAAAATATTATTTACAACATATAAGATCTCATTATTTACTACGTGAGTATTCACTTATGTGAAAGCTTTCTTCAACATATGTCATCATGATCAATACAACTCATGAAGACAAAACATACAAAAATACACAACATAAATTCAAATAAACTAAAAGATCAAAAATTTACTTTTAGGAATGAAGGCTCATTGTAATTCACTATAACATGCACATTTTTGCAAAATATTATAAAAATACAATTAAACTTCTAATTTTCTCATTATTTTCATTATTAATGAGAATAATTAACCTTAGTTAGGAAAGACATGAGGATAACGGGACTTCATGTTAGCCTAGTCCTCCTATGTTGCTCCCTCAACTGTGGTTTCTCCATAACACTTTCACGGAAGGCCAAATCTTTGTTCCTCAACCTCTTCAATTGACAGTCAGAGATTTCAAATGGAACCACTTTATAAGTGAGGTTCTCATCAATACCAAGATCCTCAATAGGAGGAATGGTCTCGGGTTAGCCAACACACTTGTTAAGCATGGAAAGTGAAAAACGTTATGAATCAAAGATAGTTCACTAGGGACTTTCAACTCATATGCAACCTTGCCAACGCGTTGCAATATTTCTTAGGGAGCCATATTGGGGACTAAGCTTCGCTTTCTTGCAAAATATCACAACTCCTTTCATTGGTAAAATATTCAAGTACACATTGTCACCTTCTTCAAATTCAAAGGTCTCTTCTTATACTAAGCTTCGCTTTCTTGCAAAATATCACAACTCCTTTCATTGGTGAAATATTCAAGTACGCATTGTCACCTTCTTCAAATTCAAGGTCTCTTCTCATATGATCGACATAAGACTTTTGCTTAATATAGTCTGTTTTCAATCTATTCCTTATAATATGAACTAAATCTAAGGTCTTATGGATCAAATTGCGACCAATAAGTGACGACATCTCAATTTCAACCATCAAATAGGAGATCTAAACCTCCTACCGTACAAAGCTTCACAAAGAGCCATATATATGGATGGATGAAAACTATTACTATAAGAAAAACAAATTAAAGGCAAATGGTGTCCCAACTTCGCTTAAAGTCAATTACATATGCCCTATGCATATCTTCAAGGTTTTGAATAGTTCTTTACTCTTGAAATTCAGTTAGAGGATGAAAAGCGGTGCTAAGCTTCACTCTTGTACCCGACCATTGTTGAAAAGATCTCCAAAATCGAGAAGTGAATTGAGAACCTATATCCAATATTATTGACAAAGGGACCCCATGAAGACCTACTATCTTGTCAATATATATCATTTCATAGTACTTCACTTAATAAGTAGTTCGAGGCAAACCTACTACAATATCCACGTTAATATCTTTCCATTTCCAAGGACGAACTTAGATATCTTGTAGGAAACTACCTGACTTTTGATATTCGGCTTTCACTATTTTACAATTTGGACATCTAGCAACAAATTCCATTATGTCCCTTTTCAAGCCTTCCCAACAAAATACTTTTCTAATGTCATGTTACATCTTTGTGAAACACAGATAAATAGAATAACTGGCACTATGAGCTTCCTTAAGAATCCGATTTCTTAGATCAATGACATTGGACTCATACAATCTACCTTGGTGCCTAAGAACACCATCCCCACTGGGTGAGTGACTCATTCATGTTCAAAGAACTGATTCTTTCAACTTCATAAACCAATGACGACTTAGAGCATCCGCCACAACATTAGCCTTGCCGGCGTGATAGAGAACACTCATGTCGTAGTCTTTAAATAATTCCAACCATCTTCTTTGCCAAAGATTAAACTCCTTTTGGGTGAATACGTATTAAAGACTTTTATGGTTTATATAAACATCAACATGAAACCCATAGAGATAATTCCACCATATTTTCAAGGCAAATACCACATGCGCTAACTCAAGGTCATGATTTAGATAATTTTTTCTCATGAACATTGAGTTTCCATGTTGCACAAGTACACACCCCAACCCAATTTTAGATGCATCCTAATAAACCACAAATCCCGTATTACCCTCTAGTAAGGTCAACAACGGAGGGGAGGTATGCCTATCTCTCAACACTTGGAAGCGTCTTTCACATGCTTCCGACTAGTAAAATTTCATATTCATTTTGAGTCAAGATTATCAAAGGAGAAGCATGAGATGCAAAACCGTTGACAAACCATCTATAATAACTGGCTAGGTCAAAAAAACTCCTAATATCCATATGATCCAAAGTTCTAGCCCAATTTTTCACCGCTTCGGTCTTCCTTTAATCAACCTTTAAACTATCACTATAGATAATATGACCATGAAACCCTAATGACCTTATTAAAAAATTACACTTTCTATGTTGGCAAAAAGTTGATGTTCTTTATGGAATTGCAAAACAATCCTCAAATTCCCTATGTGATCACCCTCAGTCATCAAATACATCAACATATCATCAATAAAGACAATCACAAATGCATCAATATAATTTCGAAACACCCTATTCATGAGATACATAAATTTTGTCCGGGCATTGGTCAATACAAAAGACAAGACTAGAAACACATAGTTACCATATCTATTCTTAAATGTCGTCTTGGGAATATCTTTACCTCTCACCCTAAATTGGTGATATCTCAATCTCAAGTCAATCTTTTAAAAGTAAATTGCACCTTGGAGGTAATCAAATAAATCTTCCATTTGAGAGAGAGGATACTTGTTCTTGATTGTGACTTTGTTGAGTTGACGGTAATCGATACACATTCTAGGATCCATCCTTCTTCTTCACAAACAAAGCGGAGAATCCCATGGAAAAAGATTAGGCCGTATATAACACGTTTATAGCAAGTCTTTGAGTTGATCTTTGTACTCTTTTAATTCGGATGGAGCCATTAGATAAGGAGCTATTGAAATGGGATTTGTATCTGATAGGAAGTCGATACCAAAGTCAATTTACCATTAAGGAGGAATACCATAAATATCATTAGGAAAGACCTCCAAAAATTCCCTCACTATAGGGATCAACTCAATGGGAGGAACTTTTGTGTCTAAATCTTGGACTCTTACTCTATGATATATACACCTTTAAATATGATCCTATAAGAATTCAAAAAAGAAATGATACGACCTCTACGAAGAAAATTTGCCCCCTTTAACTCTAAAACGGGTTCATTAGGAAATTTAAACTTCACCTCCTTGGATCTATAATCTATTGACGAAAAACTAGCATGCAACAAATCTATAACCAAGATAACACAAAAATCACCTTAATAGAGTACTACTTACTCTACATAACTCTATAGGGCATTATTATAGGACAATTTGTATATACCCTTATAGTAATAAATGACTCACCCATCGGGGTAGTCACCATAAAAGGATCATTCAAGTTATGGGGAAATGTCAAACTTTTTAGCTACTAGAGGAGTAACAAATGAAAAGGTAGAACCAGAATCAAGTAAAGCATATAGATCAATAGAAATGACTCTCAACATATCTGTCACCAAATCAGGAGAAGTCTCTTGCTCAGCTCTATAGCGAAGACCATAAAAGTGATTCTTCTTCCGAGCATCATCATTTGAACCACTTGCTTGTTCACTCCCCTTGCCTGGCCCCTTACACCTAGGGCAATATATTATCTTGTGACCCCTTTTTCCACAACTAAATCAATTGTCCTTTACGACTACACATTCGCCAAAGTGACCTTTCTCACACAAGGTACAAGGAGGCTTTTCATTAGGCGAGTTACCACTCTTTCTATTTTAAGACATAGGTTTAGGCACCTTTAAAGAAACTTTTCTTAAACATAGGCTTGTATTGGTTATTATTCCAACCCTTTGAAGAACCACCATCCAAGGACCCTGCCCTATTGGCATCTCTACTCTTCCTCTTCACCCTATTTTCTTCTACTTGTTGACCTTGAACAATGAGAGGAGAAATGTTCATAATGTCATGTATCATAGCCAAACAACATTATTCATTACATTTCTAAATGAGTAAATAAGTTATTATGTTTGCTCATTTGTATGCTTACACATTTTTCATCTATCACAATGCGGCTCATTTCGTCTGTAGCGTTGGAAACCAAAGAAGAATCATACCTTGATAATTAAGTTAACTTCAAAGAGTAGTCAAGTACACTCACAGCTCCTTGATGGAGGTTGATGAATTCTTCCAATTTTGCTTCCCTCTTATCTCTAGGAAACAACCTATCGAAAGAATCCTTCTTGAAAATCTCCATGTCACCGGACCACCCCTTATAAGTCTATTGTCTCCCCATAGGACGTACCAAGTTTGGGCCACATCTTTGAGTTTGTAAGTGGATAACTCAGCATTTTCACTAGTAGTCAACTCCATAGAATAGAGAATTTTGTAGATTTCATGAATGAACTCTGGGGTTTTTTCCTCAAAGTTGGACCCATAGAAAGAAGGAAGATTAATCCTAGTCAAATCCCTCAAATGTCAGGCCATGTGCTAACTTATTGTTTTCTCTTATACCATCTCCTGATTTGCTTGGACCGTCAATCTTGTTTTTCCGTAGTGAAGGCTTGTGCTTTGTTGTAATAGCTTGGGACTTTTGGAGAAAAGCTGCCCTTATGTCATTATCCGCCATGGGAGGAGGAGCAACAAAAACTTGATCTTTCATAGCAAATTTTTTAAGCGGAGGCACTTGGTTGTCTTCTGCTACCGCATAAGCCAATTCCTTGTTCGGTCCCTCTTGCGGCTGCTCTTTGGGGTATTCGTACCTATAACCACCATACATGGTTTAGGTGAAACCACACATAAAGTAGACTCTAGAGGCACAATATAAGATTACAAGAAGATGAGAGTGTCCTAAGGATCTAATAATTCCTTATTCATAAGTATGGCGCACTTCACAATTATAAATTAGAATCAATGTAGATGTGGTTTAATAAGACATAAATCCTAAAGGTTTTAAACATCATGCTATCATACTAATTTTTAACAACCAGGGAACATCTCCGAGACGTAACAAACGTCGTCGTCCTCTTTGAGGACTAAGACTAGCATCATATCTTACATCATTACATTCGTAGGTTAAAAATGTGGAAAATTTAAAAATTATGGGTTACTTCTATATTGAGGTTTACTTAGACCTCCTGCTTAAACATATTTTATATTTATCGAGTTTTCATAGACCCTTCATATAAGAAAATTACATAGTCTTCTACTTTTATTGTACATACAAAACATAAGATATTGTCATAAGAAATCTATAATAGCCCTTATATATAAAATTATAGCAACATATAGGCTTTACAATTATTGTACCATAATTTAAGAGAATGAACAGTGTGTCTTTAAGTCTAAACAACATCCAATAGGTAGATAATGGCATCATCCTCGGAATGTGAGGACGTACCAAACGTGGAAGATAAGAATCCAGTAGTCATCAATGTATTCTCTAATATCAACGGCCAGATCCTACATTTGTAATAAAAATCTAACATGGGTTAGTACACACATGTACTAAATATGGGTATATGCACATAAACAAGTTAAATCATGCTAATGAGGACATTAAATCAAAACCATGCTAAATTACTTTGTGAATCCTTATGCACAATAAAGAACCCATATAAACCAATAAGCATATAATCCATAAACTAAACCCATGTACGACACAAGACAAACATCAACGAGTAATATTCAAGTCAATATATATAAAAGTTTATAACTTCATAATATAAGCAAGTCCCTTTACTCATAATCCATCAGTTTAACCTACAAGTGCAATGACCAAGCAAAACCCAATAAGCTTACTCAATAAAGTAAACCAAACAAAGGATCATAATCAACATCTAACTCAACATAACATAGCACCAATATCAACCATCATCATAGTTAGTAATATAGACAAATAACATGTTCATGAATGAAACATATATCTTATAGGATCATCAACATGTAAACTCAACATAAGCATCACATTTACATTATAAGATTATTATATCATAAGCACATCCTTCTAGGTCTTCTCTCAAAGGCAACTAGTGTAATGACTAGGTAGAGTCACATACCCCTACCTTAACTAAGCGAACCTCTCAAGTCACCCTAGTTAGAGTTCACATCATTACTTCTTTTTACTTGCAGGAACACTTGGCTTAACTAAAATAGACCACAAGAGCTATTTATGAAATACGTTGTTGGAAAACCTTACGTCAATGGAAGTTGGTCTACCATCCAAGGTATAGAAAAACATAAACGTAGCTTTCTAGGTGGATCCACTAGCTAGTCTTCCTATGGTGGCAACATAGTTCTAGAACTATGAGATATCTATGAATTCTCTGCTTGATTATGAAATTGGATCCTCATCTCATGGGAACCCATTGGGTGAGTGTCCCTCATATGGAAGTCCATACCTCATATGGAACCATCGGGTTAATCTTCCTCTATGTTAAGCCAGCACCTCCTATTGTCAAGTTCACTCGGTGCTAACATAAGTCCCTTTTGAAATGCCATTATTTATTAATCATAACTTTATTTAGGTCATAGGTTCTATCACTTGTATAATCATAGTCATTTAGCTCAATATGTATTGCATGAGAATATCCTTTCATAGCAACCCTCATATGTGAGATTAGAAAATCATCATAATCATTTCATAAAAAGGCACATAAAAGTCATCACTAACCTTATATCATTTAATCATAAGCATAATTTCACAATGAAATAGTCAAGACATTTAAGTTCAACATCATACCAACACCTACGTATGCTGTGCACAAGCTATACATTGATTGAACTACATCACCAATCACAAGCCATCATACTTAAAGTAAAAGATAACATTATGAAGAATTTCTGAATTTCCTTCAAAATCAAATATCATGGTATTACCATAAACTAGCAATTGTATCAAATAATAGGTTTAGTCAATTCACACAATAGTAATTAATACAAGAACTAGGTCAATTGCATCATCACTATCCCAATTAACATCAATATAACCTAAGGTTAGGGAAATTAGGGTTCATCATGAATTCATTAAGAAATAGATCCAATCCCAACAATACATTACCCTAGTCAATCGATATATGAATTAGAATAGATATAACAATTCTAATAATCAAATCATTCTTGAATTCCCATCAATTCATGATCAAGATACAAGATTCGGAAAATTGTGGAAGGGAATATGATGACCATGAATTATATCAATTAACATCAAATAATCAATAATCTATACTCAATTAGTCATAGGATATCATAATTTATCATTAATTTGTTGTTTAGAAGAAAACCCATTACAATAGGAAAACCCCATTGAATTGGATATTTTGAAATCAACTTTGAGAGGACCTCTTGGGAAAGGAATATCAAGAGTGAAGAACCCGTACCTTATTGAATATAAATACAAGAAATTGAATTGCTATACTAGTGAAGTTGACCTTCTTCTTCAAGTTTTGTTCCTACTCCAATGGAGGAATTGAGGACATATAAAGTAGAGAGAGCTGGGAGCTTTTGTGTTGTGTTTTTGGAATAGGGTTTGGATGAGATAAAAATGACTAAAATGACCATTAGGATATCTATAATTAACCCCTAAATTACCCTAAAGACTCCTCACTTATATGGGTCTTTTTGTGAAGTCAAAATATCAAATATATGATTTTATCGAATCTGGGTTGTGGCTCCGCATCGCGAGTCCAACACACATTTTATTACCTAAAAATGATTTTTTTGATAGTGAGGTCTGTGTGGGCTACGCGTGGCATAGCAGCCCACTAATTTTTGACTATCGTAGGCTCTTTTGGCAGCCTACCTACCCATGTTGCGGTCCTTCCCATGCCCTTTCGTGCGTCCTTGGGGTATCATTTTGCACGTTTGTACTCTATATACTACACTGTACATATAAAACATATTTTTAAAAGTTTTAGACTTCATGTGAACCTCCAAAACCATCCTCAAACATAGCGACATCAACTATTCAATCAGGCTATTTTCCGGACGTCATAGACGTTATTTGATGTCTATAATGTAAAACATCTTTGATGAATTATATACATTGTTTGAGGTCTTAGAATAGTATATAAATCCTTAGAAACTCATGTAGTCTCTAGATTAGGTCTTGCCTTTTCGAGTGTTAGACTTCATCAGTAAACTCTTGGGGTTCTTCCTCCATTTTTTGCTCACAGAAAGTAGGTTGATTCATCTGTGTGAAATCCATCAAAAGGGTGGCCATGGTGCTAAAATGTTTGTTTCCTCAGGGTACCACATGTATACTAACTTTGGCTGTCACGCCTTGAGATTGAGTAGTGACACCTTGTGCTTGGTGGTAATGGCTTGGGACATTTTGAGAAAGGTTGCCATTATATCCTCATCCGTTAAGGCAGGAGGGTTGGTCAGATTTTTATCATCATTAGCAACTTCTTCAATATGAGGGACTTTATTCTCTCTAGGAGGAACTCCCACATTTGCAATATCTTAATTAAGTCTTCGTGCTGCTGTTCTTCGAGTATTCATCACCTATAATCACAATAAAAGAATTAGATGATAAAGGCACATAGACTCAAAACACTTGAGGCATGATATTGGATTTCCAAGAGAATGAGAATTTCCTAACCATCATATAGCCGCTCATTAATAAGTGTGGCACGCTTCACAATTATGAATAAGAATCTACATAGACATGGTTTAATGAGAAATTGAACAAAAAGATATTCAACCTTATGCTCTGATACCTTGTTTTTCACATTGGGGAGCACCCCCAAGATATATCCAACATCGTTGTCCTTGGAGAGTACTTATACAAGACCTTAGCAATCGTCATAACATATCATAGGTTGAAATAGGGAAAATTTAAAACCTTTCTTCTATATCTATATAATGAGAATTACACAAACCTCTCGCATACACATAATATATAAATAGACAATTTACTTAGACCCTTCGTATAAAAAGATTACATAGTCTTCTACTTTAATGTCACACACACAAACACCCCACCCCCCCACACTCATATAGGTGGAATTTCCCTAGAAGTGCTGAGGACCTACCAAACCCTTGGGAAAGACCAAATAGTCTTGAAAAGGCCTTAATAAGAACTCAACGGTCCGAACCGATAAAATTTTAGTAACATAGAAATAGAGATTAGTACAACACTTGTACTATGTATGGAAACATATACACACATAACATTTGAAATCATGCTTAAAGGGACAATAAAACAAAACATGCCAAGTTACTTTTAAAAGCTTTACGCAAAAGTAATAACTCACATAGGCCAATATAGTCAGTGAACGCTTAAGTCAAGAACATTTACAACACAAGACAAAGATCATCAGGTATAGTCAAGTCAACATTTATATGCATTCATAACATCATAATATAACCACATGGCATATATAAGAACTTCATAACAATTCAACATATACTAGACCCTTACCCAAAACCTCTTATCTAGTCTACAAGTGCAATGACCAAGAAAAGCCCAATAACCTCACTTAATCTAGTAAACCAAACAAATGACCATAAGCAATGCCTAACTTTACGTAACGTAGCATCAAGAGTAACCATGATCACACTTTTAGTAATATAGACCAACCACATCCTCATAAGTGAACTAACATCATACAGAGTCAATAACATGCAAAGTCAAAATATACATAACATATACATTATAAGAACACAAGAACAACCTTCTAAGTTCTCCCTCATGGCAAACTAGTATAAGGCATATGTAGAGTCCCCATACCCCTACCTAGGGTAAGGCAAACCTCTTAAGTCACCCTAGTTAGTATTGACTTCATTACTTCATTTATCTTTTGGGAACACTTGTCTTAACTTATAGACGTAAAAAGCGAACTCTGGAATCTGGTGTTGTAAAACCTTACATCGATGAAAGGTGGTCTACAAGCCAAAGTAGTACCAAATGTGAACATAGCATCTAGGTTACTCCACTAACTACTTTTCCTACTGAAGCAACATAGTTTATGAAACTTGGTGAATATACAAAAATATCACTGTACGATCATTTGGACATGAGGCTTACAACCTCCTGAGGACTATGCTGAACCCTACCTCCCCCACCCCCCTTTATTGGGAAGGATCCACCCCTTATCTTCAAGTTCACTCGGTGCTAAGCTAGAGTACTTTTTTTTAAAAATGTCTTTAAGTCATCCATTATTATCATAGCTTAGTTTTGGTCATAGGATTCTTACCCCTTCTATATAATAATCATTAGGTCATTAGGAATTGTATGAGAATAACCTTTCAATACAACCCTCATAGTGAGATCAACACATTTTATCATATCATCATTATACACGCAAATGAATCAACATCATCCTTATATCATCACACTCTTAATCATTATCTAACTATTCATAAGTCAAGACAATTAAATACCAACATAATACAATCCTAAACAATAAAATAAAAACAAATATACTTTAATTGAATCAACATCGTTAGGTACAAGTCATCACCATAAAGTTATTGTTTCAAGATCCAAAAGTCTTACCTGTTACTCTTCCAAAGCCATCATCATGGTCTTACAAGAAACTAATTCAAGTTAATCCATAAATTTTCATAATAATATCATATAATGGTAATTCACACATTAACCAAGTGAATTGTATCAATACTAGACAATTCAAATCAAGATCACAACCTAGGAATTAGGGGAAAAGGTCGTCTTCCACAAACTAGGTCAACACATAATGAAGTAAAAAAATTGATTCGTAATATATAATAATTTAATAATACTAATACCCAAAATACAGCATAAACAATGCAATTTACAAGATCAAATCCGTATTAGGAGAAACGTATATGAAATCATCTATTTGAAAAACCAATTTTTGAAGAACCCTTACGGGAAATGGATACCAGAGTGAAAGGTTCCCATCCCTTGTTAATTGTTGAAAATTGATGAATGAAAGTAGTATTCTTTCTTCCCTAGAACCCATATTCACCTTTGTTTTGAATGGAGTTTATTAGTAGAGAGAAAGTAGAGAGAAATAAGAGCAATTTTGATTTGGGAATCGGGAGGTGTTAAGTGAAGTTTTAAACTTAGGGTAGTTAATATAGTGACTTAACTAACTAATTAACTATCCTACTCACTAATTACCTGGACTTTTCGACTATAAGCCAACTCTAGTACGTATCCTTACAATCAAATTCCATAAAAATTTGACTCTTAAAACCTATTTTAATAGGCTAAGGAACACTACAACCGCTTGAACTAGTCACCTGACGTCATGGACCTTTCGTGACGCTTTGATTCTAAAACTTCCTAAGTTACTTATAAGCATTACATTTGACCTTCAAAAAGTATTGTAACCCTTAGACACTAATTTTAGGCTCTAGAATAGGTCTTAGACTTTTTGAGTTTTACACCTCTGCATTAGACACATTGCCTATAAAGATAATACCTCCATAGTTTAAAGGCAAATATCACGGCTACTAATTCAAGATCATGAGTTAGGTTTTCTATTAACCTTGAGTTTCCTAGAGGCATAAGCTATTACATACCCACAGTGCTTAAGAAACACCCAAACCTACATGGAAGCGTAACAATACACCACAAAACCCTTCGTACCCTCCAGTAAGGTGAACAGCGGAGCGAGGTAGGCCTATCTTTCAAATCTTGGAAGCCTCTTTCATATGCCTCCAACAACTCAAATTTCACCTTCTTTGAGTCAATGTTATTAAAGGAGATGCAATAGATGCAAATCCATCGACAACCTACTATACTACTCTCGTTCTAAACAAAGTACTTCTTATAAGGTTTAGATCCAAAGGCCTAGGCAAATTTTTAACCATTTCCGTCTTTCTCAAATCGACCTCTACACCCTCACTACTAGAGATGATATAACCAAGAAACACAACCAAGCTTAACCAAAATTCAAATTTCTTGTACTTATCAACGATTTGGTGTTTTTAAGGACTTGCCAATACCACCCCAAAATGGACCATATGCTTATCCTTACTCTTTGAATATACCAAGATGTCATCAATAAAGACAATCACAAAGGTATCAAGGTTTTCGAAACCCTATTCAATAGTTCCATAAAAGCCGTCGGGGAATTGGTTAACCCAAATGACATGACTAGGAAAATATAGTGAGTATACTAGATAGGAAATCCATTTTTGGAATATCTTCACCTCTCACTCTTTGTTTTTGATATGTCGACCTCCAATCAATTTTAGAAAAGTTGCTTGCCCCTTAGAGTTGATCAAATAAGTCATCGGTTCTAGGGAGAGGATGTTTGTTCTTTATACAAACCTTATTGAGTTTAAATGGGGTTCGTATCTTATAATATTTCAACACATCAATTTCCAGTTTAGGAGGAATTTCAGGGAAGTCATCGGGAAGACTTTTGGAATGTCCGTCACTTCACTACGGGGACCGACTCTAAAGGAGGAGTTGGGGAGACTAGATCCTTAATCCTCATAATATGGTATAGACAACACCTTAGATATAATTTTGCAAGCTTATAAAAATTATACGACCTCTAAGAATTGAATTGACCCCCTTATACCCTTGGATGGGTTCATTTGTGAATTTGAACTTAAGCTCCATTCTTTTACAATCTGTAGAAGCAAAACAAACATGCAACCAATCCATTCCCAAGATGACATCAAATTCAACCATATGAAGTTCTACAGAGTCTATCATAGTAACTCCATTGGGAAATATTATAGAACAATTCCTATAGACTCTTTTTGAATTAACAAATTCACCAACCGGGGTAGTAACCTAAAATGGTTCAATTGAGATATCGGGCAATATATAAGAATTTCTAGATACCAAAGGAGTAATAAATTACACGGTATCACTGGGTTCAAGTAAAGCCTAATTATTAATAAAGAAGACTTGTAACATACTAGTCACCACATCGAGAGAACTCTCCTATTCACCCCTAGAACAGAGAGAATAAAAGTGATTCTTCCTTGGATCATCGGACATAGAAAAACTTTCTTTTGTTTCACCACTCCCCTTATATTTAACCCTGACATTTGGGAAATTCCTCACTTTGTGTCCACTGTTACTACAACCAAATCAATTATTTGTCCCAAATAAACATTCACCTACATGCTTCTTACCACACTTTCCACAAGTAGGCTACTTTATTGTTGAATTAGAACTTCTTCCCTTTTGAGACTTATGGTTAGACATTCTATCATCACGAGCCTTGGGGAACTCAGAAAGAACTTGATTGGAGAACCTCTTCTTGAATCTAGGCTTCTCTTGGATATCCAACATACCCTTTGAAGAACCATCTTCATAAGGCTTGGCCTACCTAGCATCCTCAATCTTCCTCTTAAGACTAGTCTCTTCCCCTTCTTGAGCATGAACCATCAAACGATAAATATCAATGTTTTCATAGAGCATCATCGAATGACACTCTTCAATCAAATCATTGGAAAATCCCGTAACAAAGCGACTCATCTCATTTATTGGGTTAGACACCAAAGAAGGTGCATACTAAGACAATTTAGTGAACTTCAAAGAGAAGTCTAGTACACTCATACCTCCTTGACGAAGGTTGGTGAATTCTTCAACTTTAACCTCCCTCATCTCCCTTGGAAAGAACCTATCAAGAATAGTCCTCTTAATGATATCCCAAGTCACAAGAGCACCTCTAAAAAACATATTTTCTCTCCATTGAGTATACCAAATTTGAGCCCCAACCATTAATTGATAAGCGGATATCTTAACCTTCTCAATTGAATACTACCAAATAACTTATAAAATCAAATAGATCTCATCAATAAGTCTTGGGGGACTTCATCTTTTTTCGACACAAAGATTATCGTAGGTTTCATCATAGTGAAGTATATCAAGCACGAACCCATGGTACTAGCAATTTGTTGATCACTGGGTCCAATTTCAAAGATTGCTTGAGCCGTCATGGCATAAGTGAGAGTAACTATAGCTTGGGATTGAGTAGTAATATCTTGAGACAAGGTTGCAAAGGAAAACGTATCTCTCCATCTTTCATAGGAAGAGGAATGACAGGAGCTTTGCTACCCAAAGGAATTGTTCTTGAGGAGGAACTTGATTGTATTTAAGAGGAGCTTGGTTGTCTTGTGGTGGAGCTCCTGCATTCGCAATCTCTTCATCAATCTTTTTGCAGCTGCCATTCTAGAAACTATTGCCTATAACCACAACAAAAGGGTTAGAAGAAAAGGACACATAGAGTTATCACTCTTGAGGCACAACTTTCAAGATTACCAGAAAGGTGAGAATTCCTAAACATCACATAGACTCTTTTTATACGTTTGCGCGCTTCACACGCATGAACAAGATTTTATGTAAATGTGGCTTTGTGATACATCAATCCTAATATTACTTTAACATCGTTCCTTGATACCAAGTTTGTCATGACTGCCGTCGTCGTCCTCGAAGATGTCAGATCCCCAAAGTACACACCTTAAGTAGGCACTCTCGGAGTGCAGAACAGTGTACTTGACATCTCAGAGGTCTTGTAAAAGACCTTTCATAACATTCATCGCATATACATATGTGAAAAGTAGTATGGAATTAAAACTTTTTATAATATTGGAATAGTATTTCAAAATCTTTTTCATATAAAAACCATAGGGAATACTAAGTCTCACATCATCAAATCTTAGAATCAAAATATATTTGGTACATGACCCATCCAATATAAATATAGTACTACTAAGTCTATTACAATGCTTTAATAAAAGAACTCTAATTGATGCCCTCGAGTCAAATGAGGACATACTTCAACCTTGGTTGAAAGATCCTATAATCCAAGCTTCTCTCCAAAAATCACCTTCACCTATTAATAACTTTAGAGATAGACATAAAGTATGGAATCAGTAAAAGCAAATGCACTAAGTATGACTTAATGCATAAATCATGATAACATACATTCAATGCAAATATGCTCATGTTTATTAAAATATTATAGTATAAGCATAAAAACAATATTTATCACATAAGAAACATATACGACATCACTTAAGCATTTTATGACATTTTAAGAAATATTACAATGAACTAAGTGAATGTTACAGAGAACTTATTCAACTTCACAGTGAACCATTTAGCATGGAATCCTCTCGATAAAAGTTATCCTCAGATTCACTTAAGCAAGACAAATTGAGACCACTCATACACCTTTTCTAAGAAAACATAAATGATCCTTGGGATTACCTATGATGACATGATTACACATAAATACATCAAACAAATAACATATATAATACGATATTCTCCTCATAAGGGTTATCAAAGACTTACGTGAGTAATTCATTAAGAGAGCGCCCATACCTCCTCTCCAAGATTACCTAAATAATATTTAAGATTTCCTATGTTTTTATCATGTCCAATTTTTTAAACAACTTTCCTATCTAGAGTAATTCTAATGATTTCTCTAGGTAAGACATGAAGAGACTATCCTTTATGCCCCCTTCATACTTTAACTATGCAATCCTTAGAGTTACTATAGACTAGGTAATTATTCTTTTGCATACTTTCTAACTTGTTATCATCTTCAATAGTTCATTTAAGATACATTCATAACTTAAGGACATTCAAGTAATGGTCTTTGAGAAGACCTAGGGACTCCACCAGTAACATATTCAAAGCCCATTTGGGCAATGTATAGGAAGCGTTAGATACCACCACCTAAACTTCATAAAACTTCTCCAACATAGTGGCATCCCATATGATGAGAATAGGCAATAACCGATATATATCATGGTAGCAACACATGGAATCCAAAGTTATAACCAACTCCGACGGATGGTGAAATACTTGCCAACGGTAGAATTTACACATATCCCATGTAGACACATGGTTAAGGAATATGATGTGCTTAATTGCACCAAAGCCTCATTATTAACTAGAGCTACTTCCCTAACCATACTCACTCGATGCTAGCCTTTGTTCTCATAGAGTAATTCACATAAACGATAACATGAAGAGGTTCCATATCTAGTTCAAACATCAATCACATTCACCTTACCAAAGAGGTAACCTATTGTTGCCTTTCAATGGTTAAGACAATATCTCAATGATTTTCCTAAGGATGATTTCATGCCGTTACAGGCAATAAACCTTAATTCCACCATTACGGCTTCAAGGATATCAGAAGCTCTCATCTAGGTAGAGGGCTCCACATAATTTGAACTTCTCACTATATTCAAGGACACATGTTATTCATACATACAAGAATAAGAGGCTTTAGCATCCTAAGTCAAGAATCTAATATTGACAATGTACATTGATCAAGTAAGTGAAATCTACCAAATAAGACACACACATACTTAACATATAACATATCATTCTAGAAGCACATAGGCATAACTATCATCATCTATAGGTCACCCTATTCACTACTATAATATTATCAATATAACCAACAAAAGACTCATGTAATCAAGCAGGAAGAATCATGCATCAACTTTAATGCTACTCACACAAGGACACTATCATAATATAATATGATACCCTAACAATATCAATAGAAGAATACATAATTCATTTCAATCACAAGTAGATAAATATGATCATATTTCACATAAATCAGCTATACAAATCATCATAATATATCAAGTGATTGACAACAAATCCATGAACATAAAAATACCTAATGTAATACCAATGAGGCCACAAAATTCACAATTGTAACACATATCATTGCAACCATAAGTTTACCATACCAATCACAACATAATTGAAGACCTACATTAAATAAAATAAAGAAAATTAGGGCAGCATACCACCAATCCATTCTCACCACTTCAATCCATAGCTAAATCATCCAATACAATACCCAAATGCACATACCCATGGAAATGATCATCAATTCAACAGAAAATATAATACACAATGAATCTAGATCGATTAAATATAAATTTATCCATCTAAGATAGCCTATACGTCATCCAATACAATATTTACATCATTCAATAACCCAAAGAAAACTATACTAGAATTCATAAGTATTGAGACATGAGCATAACACCAATAATATATCCGATTTGAATAGTGAAGCAAGGCGAATTGCTAACCAACCCACGACTGCCAATAATCGGGGCGCTGTCCAATGACGAGCCGTCCTGG